>ML797481.1:484309-500062 GCA_009831015.1 Picea engelmannii
ACTGTTCTTTGAATAGATTAGAGTAAGAAGATGCTCGCTTTGACTTCTGTATTTCCTTCTTTATATGCAAATTATTGATGCAGTATTAATATATAATTTCCACCATAGAGTATTAATATATAATTTCAACCTCTATTTAATTCCAGACTTCAACTTTTACACAAATACTATATAACAAATTCAAATAGTTTTATTGGCATATTCTTAATGTACAAAACTATAAAATACTATATAACAATTTCAAATAGTTTTATTGGCATATTTTTAATGTACAAAACTTTGTAATACTAACCCATTCAAATATGCATATCCTGTAATATACAAATTAATTCCAGACTTCATCTTTTACATAAATACTATATAACAAATTCAAATAGTTTTATTCACATTTTCTTAATGTACAGAACTTTGTAATACTAATCCATTCAAACTTCATCTTTTACATAAATACTATATAACAAATTCAAATAGTTTTATTCACATTTTCTTAATGTACAGAACTTTGTAATACTAACCCATTCAAATATGCATATCCTGTAATATACAAATTAATTCTGGACTTCTTCTTTAACACAAATACTATATAACAAATTCAAATAATTTAATGGGCATATTCTTAATGTACAAAACTTTATAATACTAACCCATTCAAATATGCATATCCTGTAATATACAGGAAAATTGTAATACTAACCCATTCAAATATGCATCTCCTGTAATATACAAAACTTTCACAGGCATATTATTCCATGTAAAAAAACTTGGTATTACTTATTTCCAATCAATGAAATTTCACTGGTATTACTTATTTCCAATCAATGAAATTTCACTTTATATTAGATATATAAAAAATACATTTCTGATCATTACAAAAAGCTGTTCTGAAGCTCATTCGCTTGATAGCAGCTAATCCTATTGCCCTCCTTCTAGCATACGAGGAGACTGTAAAACAAAATTACCAAAAAGAGTGTAGCTCCCGGAGGAAGATCCCAAGCAAACAGCGAAGTCTAAATGAATGACCGAGACCACAAAGAGAAGTCAATAAACACGAATGGTTTTTGTCGTGCCCGGATTGTTGTCTACCCACGGAGTGTAATTTTTTGCCGATGGAAAACTTGGTATTACTTACCAATTTAAGTATGCAATGTAAAAAACTTGGTATTACTGACCAATTTAAATATATGTAAATGTAAAAAAGTGTGTGGTACTAAAATATTCAAATAAATTTGATAGGCATGTGCTTTAATGTATATAATTTTATAATCTCATCAAACTTCAAAACTTCCTTTCAAGGTACAAAACTTGGTATCACTAATATCATATATCATGTAAATGTAAAAAAGTTTGTATTCTTAAAATATTCAAATAAATTTTATAGACATGTAGTTAATGTACATAACTTTGTAATTTCAACAAATTTCAAAACTCTGTTATCTTAACAAATTCAAATAGTTTTCAGAGTTTATCCTCCATTGTGAAATAATTTGTAATACTACTTATTTAAATTTTGGTTTTGATTTTATAAAATGATATTATTATTTCCTTAATATTTTTAGATTTTACTTGTAATACTATTTATTTAAATTTTAGTTTTCATTTTATAAAATGATATTATTATTTCCTTAATATTTTTCATACATGTTAAAATTATGCCAATAAATAATAGTGTAGAAAAATGTGATCCAAACAATAATATTTATATACATTATAAACAATATATACAAATTTTTAATTTATTTTATATTTTTCAATAAAAATATAATATATAAATTTTCAATACATATATTTCATTTATTTAGAGAAATAGTTTTTAAATTAAAAAAAAAAAAAAACTTAACTTGTATTTTTTCCCTCTAAAAATTTTAATACATTGACAAATGATTTATAATACAACAAAATTTTAATAGAAAATAAATTATAATTCATTGAGCACCTTTAAATTAAATATAAAATCTTAAAACTATTAATTTATATACTTGCAAAACCACTTTTTATCATTACTTTTCCTTTCTAGATATTCACTAAAATAACAAATCAATGCATTATGTTCATTGCTCTTTATTTCTTGATATTCACAAAAATAACACACCAATGCATTATTCTTTTGTAAACAATATCCATATCTCAACAATGCAATGTTCTTCATACTAGTCAACATAGAAATATACTTGTAATTAAAAAAAAAAAAAGTGAATTGAAAAGCCAATATGTATTCTAAAAGTTACAATAAAATACAATCGAAATGATAAATGACAATGACATTTCAAGATTTTAATTATAGGATTTTAAAGGGTTAATAACATAAAAAAAAAAATTATGGATGTCAATTGTTTATTTTTATTTTTGATAAATGACAATGACATTTCAAGATTTTAATTGTAGGATTTTAAAGGGTTAATAACATAAAAAAAAAATTATGGATGTCAATTGTTTATTTTTATTTTTATTGCCAATTTTGGAAAGTGGGTTTGTTATCACTGGAAGTCATGTATAACTAGAAAATCAGTACAAAATACAATTGTTTATTTTTATTTTTATATTTATTGCCAAATTTGGAAAGTGGGTTTGTTATCACTGGAAGTCATGTATAACTAGAAATTTACTACGTTTTTAACATAATATCAGTACAGAATACAATGAACCATTTTTTTAATATATATATATATAAGCTTTAGTTTAATTTAAAAAAACTTACTCTTTCAAAAGGGTATATGAGATCACAAAAGTATATTCAAATCAATTGATGTGCATCAAATAACCATAAAAAAAAATATAATTTTTTATTTATTTTTGTTTGGTAGCTTGCCTATCATTTGACACGTTTACTCTTCAAAAGGCTATATGGGATCACAAAATAGCATGGTTACTCTTAACAAAGTATATAGGATCACAAAGGTATATAAGATGCAAATCAAATCAATTGGTATGCACCAAATAATAATAAAAAAAACAAAATTATATTCTTAAAATTAAAATATTTGTTGATAATAATTTTTTTTTATTAATTTATAAAAAAAAAATTGTTAGAATAAAAATATTTTCTTTATGTTGTAAAGAAAAAATATCAAAGCACATGTGACTTTAAAAAGCTCCGATTTAAACAATGTATATAATATCAATTTTTTTTTATGACCTCTTAAAAATTGTAAGACTTAAAGTGCCCAAAACAACTTGGAGTTTGATATTGGAATATCAATTTTTTATTACCTCTTAAAAAGTGTAAAACTTAAATTGCCAATTATAAAGTGCCCAAAGTAAATTATAAAGTGCCCAAAGTAACTTGGAGTTGATATTGGAAAATTTGGAAAACCATTTTGTAGGTTTCATTTTTACTTAATAATTTATTTGATAATTGAACAAAATAAATTTGAAATTTGAAAATAAAAGGTAACTAGGGAGCTTGGATTATTATGATGAAACCAATGGATTCAAAGAAGGCGAAATTTGCTTGTTCTTAAATATACTGAAGTTGTGAGCCTTGTGAGCCCACTGATATTAGAGTTGTACCCATAGGCATGCAAGAGCTTCATACTATTTAACCACATAGCCCACCACATAGCCCAAAAGCCAGTCTTTCATACATTCTTCCAAACTTGGCTTTGACTAGGAAGACGATGGTTTGAGCTTCTCCTTTACTATCATTCTTACAGAGGGCACATTGATTGAGACCAACCCAATGCCTCCTAATGCCTACATCCCATTCTAATAATTCTTTGTTTAAAGCCAACCATAATGTGATTTTGCTTTTTAAAGGGGCATTAAGTTTCCATAATAATTCCACTTCCATTGTTTATAACTGGCGTACTTCGTATCCATATCGAATTTGCAGCTGATCTTAGCCATGAAATCCCCGGTCTGAGAATTTTTGACCAACATAAAACATCACTATCATCCTCTTTCAACCTTATGTAGTTGGAAACTCATAAGCTAATATAATGGTTCCATTCTACATCTTCTACGCCAACCAGACCTATATCCACTACATCCACTGTAGATTTCCAACCTTGTCTTCCAAGAGGCTAAGGGGATTTGGCTTTGGCATCTTCCAAGGAACAAATGCCAACCATGTGAGAGGCCTGTAAGAGAGGCTGAAAGAATTGAAAATTGTTTTTAGATCCCAACTATGGGTCCTATCCTTGTCTTACCTTCTTGTCATTGCCCACTCTCCAAACTACCGACATACCCACTAAAGGGAAGGTAGATACCATCGTTATCCAAATTATGGACCCTTTAGTAGAATTTCAAAGAAGTTGGAGCCAATCGACTATTGTCTGGCCAGGGAGTTACTTGGATTTTATGACTATTCCCCACAAAGTGTCACTCTGAATAAGTCTCCATAAACTCCTTCCCACCAGCACTTGGGATAAAGAGAAGATATTCTTCAGTCCCCATCCCCCGAGCTCCTTTGGGAGGGTCACCCGACTCTAATTAACCAACGAGAGACCATCGATTTTTCTCAATCCATACTAAAGGAAGTGAAAACTTGTCTTGCGAATTTTTAAGAGAATGCCTTTAGGGATGACTACAATCGAGGTCTAGTAGACTGGAATGTTCTCCAAAACAAATTTCAACAAAACTAGTCTACCTTCCCTTGATAGCATTAGATAAAACCATACTGACACCCTCTCCTCCACCTTTTTGACCAACCAAAACTAGTCTATGAAACGATATTTTTCTGTCTTGAAGTGAAACCCTAGATATTTTAGGCCACCCTCGAGGTATTTTGAAGGGAAGGGAAGAAAATTCCCTATATATTGAGATACCTAGGGGGGAATCTTGTGCACAATCATGCATGATTTATCCATGTTGATTTTCCTGCCCATGGATGTACAATATAGATTGAGGACCCCTTTTAAAGTTGTGAGGTCTCTTTGGGAGCCTTGAGAAAAGCGTAACACGTCTTCTACAAAGATTAAATGAGTGATTAGTTCAAGATCCAAGAACCTTACTCTCGAGATAGTATGAGACCACCTCCTGGCCTCTGACACCATCTTGCTTATGAATTCTTCTATAATTAAAAACAAGGGAGAAAGTAAGCATCATTGTCTAAGCCCACAAGAGGCTCTGAAGTAACTGGAAGGGGCATCGTTAATTAGAAATGCAAAGGACACTAACTGGACACACCCCATAATCTAGTTTACTATCAAGAGTTATGTTATCACATGAATTTGTCATGGGTCTTTTATCCCTTAGGTTTTAATTTTTATCCTTTAGTCTTTAGGTTTTCTTTATTTTTCTCTTTGTTATTTTCTTAGGTTAGTCTAAACAAATAAAGACTTGGGTTTTGTCTCACATTTTTGGCCCACACATATGATTTTAGCCTAGGTTCATTTTATGGTTATGTCTTTGAATCACCTTGTGACTTGACACAAAGCATTATCGACCCCATGATCCCAACGACCTGACAAGTCACTGTTAATATTATGGTAGCTGCAGGAGGTATTTACCTCCACGTGTAAACTTGACAAGAATAGAAGACTCCGGAAAGCAAGAGAAAACCCTAATGAGTTGGCTAATAACCCTAGAAGTCTTGTCAGCTCAAGAAGATAATTTATATTGGGTTATTAGCCTCTAAGAGAAGAAGTCGGCCATAAATAATAATAATATACTGAACAGACATGTACCCAGAAGAAGAAGTCGACCCCAACAAATCTGGCAGAACCACTATAAATACAGGGCACCAGTTCTCATTTGACACATCTTAGAATTGCAGAGCAACAACTGGTGCGCACTGCAGTTCCCAGTTTGGTGCGTACGTGTGGAGGAGAGCTGCAGGTGCAGTTGTTGCAGCAACCAGTTTTCAGTGTTGGCTTGGACTATCTCTTGGCTAGGGTTTGGACTATCTGATCAACTATTGTTGGTGCGCTATCCTTGGAGGAAGATGTGCTATACCTTGTTTGGATATCTAGCCTAGGGTTTTCTTCCAGAGAAATTCTCAGTCAAGGTTAAGGTGCTCGGAGGGAGGCTTCGGCCTATGGTTGGGTGACGAGGGTATTGTCAATGGTAAAACGAGCACAATCTTCTATATTCTAATAGTTTATGGGCCCACACCTCCTTCATTCAGTCTAAACACTGGAAGGAAACATAGACGCTAGGATATTGAGCTCGTTGAGGAACTACCGCTAGGGTTACTAGCAAAAGCAGTTTCCAAGTCATTGTTGCTAGGGTTACTAGCAGGAGCAGTTGCAGAAACCCTAAACCTCTTGGTGAGGCACCTTAAGTGAATGGATTGACCTAATCTCCAGATATATCAGTGTGCTCTAGCCTAGCGCATCTCCTAACACTCTAAGCAAGCCAAGACGTGAAGTTTGAATTTCTGGTCAAATCCAGGGTTTGACCAAGTCAAGCAAGCCATGACTAACTCTATGAAGTCTGAGAACAAGTTAGATGGAGCCTCTAACTTCAGAGAGTGGAAGACAAGGATTGACCTCATCCTTGCCAAGAATAAAGTGTTGGATATAGTGAAGCAAAGATCGTGAAGCCAGAGTTTGAAGAAGGAAAAGAGAAGGAACCACAGAACGTTGCAGCTATGGAGAAGTTCAAAGATGTTGACATCAATTCCATGAGTATCATAGTGGATTCTATAAAATACCACTTGATACCCTACATCTCCCATCTTGACTCATCGAAGAAGATGTACGATGCCCTAACAAATCTCTTTTCAGTCAGAAACATTGGACAAGTTATGAGTCTGAAGAATGAGCTTTGTGACATGAAGATGAATGATGATGACAGCATAACATCATACTTTGTAAGCATCTCCTAGTTAAGATATCAACTACAAGCTATTGAAGAGATCACTTCAGAGAAGGAATTGGTGAACATAGTACTCAATGGTATTCCCAATATGTGGGATGCATTTGTCGCAAGCATGAACACAAGGAAGGAGTATCCGACATTTGAAGAACTTTGGACTTGCTGTGCTCAAGAAGAATCAAGGATCAATGCAAAAGAGAAACCTCAAAAGAAGTACGACAATCAAGATTTCACAGCAAGATTCAAGAACATCAGGAACGAAAGGAAGTTTGGTTCAAGGAGGAAGCCAAATCAGGAAAAAGACATTTCAGAAGTGGAATGCTTCAACTGTCGAAAGTATGGTCACTACAAGAATCATTGTCCCGAGCTAAAGAAAAGGAAGGAGAAACACGAAGCATCGATTTCCGAAGAAAAGGAACCTACAAAGAAGGCTAAGTAGGATGGAAGAGACTTCTTCTTCTAAAAGGTAACAACACTCTTCTTATTTCTTGTACATATCTTGTTTGCATCGTCTCTGTATATATCTTGTATATCTATCTCTTGGAAGATAATGTGTTCCAAGAAGAACTATATCTCTAGAAGAACAAACAAGATGAAAATGGATATCATTAGATAATACACATGGAAGGATGAAATACAAGAAGCTATTGCAAGATAAGTCGAATCAATCATGAGGAAACTTAAAAGAAGCAAAGATAGAAATAAGTCAACAAATCGAGAGGAAATTGGAAAAAGACTTATGATGTTTTGTAGAAGACAACAAGACATAAGCATGGACTCTGTTAGACAAGAGAGCCAATTATATATTGCAGAAGACAATAAGGATGAAGATGGAAGCGTGGACTCTGTTAGACGGAGGGAGTCGATTATATGCACTCTTACATGAATCAAGGGTTAGGAGGGAGATAATGCTATGATCCATTGAAGATGATGAAGTATATATATCCATGGTAGTAACCATGAAAGACAGTATGTGTTCAGTTCAAGAAGTCTTCCTCGAAGAGAAGCCTTAAAGTATCCTTGGTTGTCCATCCAAATCCGTGATCCTATGATGAAAGGAAGAAGTGGAATCTCTAGGGCATGGAATCTGTAAGAAACTCCATGGACCCAAGAGATAAAGAAAAACATGAAGAAGAACATGAAGATTCCAAGAAAGAAAGAGAAACCAGAACAACCAGCCATTGTATCAAGAATCACAAGATTGTCATCCTGATATGAACTCACTAAAAACAATCAAGCAGAAGAACCAAAAGTCGTGATGAAGAAACATCGTATGGAAGACTTATGAATAAAATCATTGTGAGATCTAGAACCAGAAGTTCTCCCAGGTGGAGGGAGAATACTATGATAATTACTTGTTCCAATAAACCAAACTTATCTCTACATAAGTCATTATATCATCCGCAACATCCATGAGTCATAATTCTACATCAGATGAATGTAAAGAATGTTCTCCAGAGAAATTGAATAAAGAGCGTATGAAGAGCAATCTCAAGACTTTGAGGCATACCAGAAAGAGACTCATGTATGCAGATAGAAGAAGATAACTTGGTGGAGAACCTCCAGTGCACAGCAGAAGCGTGGTGAAGATTTCCTATAACATCAAGATGATTACTCAGTAGATCAGATCTCATGATGACAGAAGAAGTGCCACATGAATATGTTCCAGTTTTCCAATCATAATATACTCTATTGTTCAAGCTACATGAAGCCTTCACATAAAATCAGTGTTCCAGACTAAAGTACATTTGAAATCAAGCATTACATTATCCATGATGAAGTCCAGAAAGGAGAAAATGATTCTCCAAATACATATCTCCACATATGAGCAGATAAGCAGACATTTTGGTAAATCTTCTATCCAAGATGAAAGAGTTTGCGTACTCAAGCTGGAGATCATGGAAACAAATTCCTTCTTATTGAAAAAGGAAGAAATGAATCTCCAATTTAGGAGGGAGCATTGAAAACATTATTGAAGACATTCATTTTTAAATTTGAAAAACAGTCCATCTTGGACAGATGCTTTCCTGTTCGGAAAGTGGATTGAGATTTCTGACGGACAGTCACTTCCCATTGTGGTTAACATGGGAAGTAGTCTGATTGCTGATGTATCATAGACAACGAATTCCCATTGTGGTTAACATGGGAAGTAGTTTGATTGTTGATGTATCATAGACAACGACTTCCCATTGTGGTTAACATGGGGAGTGGTTTAGGACAGTCTCTCTTCTTGAGGGTTATTTAAGAAGACTGGCCCGCCTCGTCGGACAACGATTTCTCATTGTGGTTAACATAAGGAATGGTCCGTTTTGGAGGTTGATGCAGGACAATATTTTCTTCTTGTGGTTAACAGAGGAAATGGTCTGGACAGTCATTCATTAGGGTTTATACATTCTCTCTAGGGTGCACTTTGATTAGTGTAGGAGGAATGGCCTAGGGTGGGGAATGGTCCAGGCTCAGCAATCAGGGACAAACATTCCTTAGGGTTTATACATTCTCTCCAGGGTGCACTTTGATTAGTGTAGGAGGAATGGCCCAGGGTGGGGAATGGTCCAGGCTCAGCATTCCTTAGGGTTATACATTCTCTCCAGGGTGCACTTTGATTGGTGTAGGAAGAATGGCCCAAGGTGGGGAATGGTCCAGGTTCAGAAAACATGATAGTTATTCTTCCTTTCTTGAGAAGAATAGTCCAGATATCTCATTGTTCTACTCTGAGGGAAGATATGCTTTCATATCTCACAGACGTGAGTGAAATATTAGCCCAGATGATTCAGTTTATATCATAACATTGTTTTTGTGGAGGTTGCTATCAGATGTTTGTTATGAACACTGTATGACAGTAGATGTAGACTACTGTGGTGGATATGTTCCACTGTTCGTGAGACATATATTCTTTCAGAGCTCATAGATGTGAGTGAAAGATTGGCCCAGATAATTCAATTTATATCATAACATTGTTTCTGTGCAGGTTGCTATCAGATGTTTTTTATGAAGACTGTATGATAGTAGATGTAGACTACTGTGGTGGATATGTTCCAATGTTCATGAGACAGATATTATTTCAAAGCTCATAGATGTGAGTGAAAGATTGGCCCAGATGATTCAATTTATATCATAACATTTTTTCTATGCAGGTTGCTATCAGATGTTTGTTATGAAGACTGTATGATAGTAGATGTAGACTACTGTGGTGGATATGTTCCACTGTTCGTGACTATACATTGTTGGTCAAGTACTTGTGTGTTACTTGGTGTGGTAGTGTATCACTGGATTGTAGTTATGCACTACTATGGATAGACACAATTGTGTTCTATTTTCATTCTAATTGCCTTGAAGACTATCAATAGTTTATTGGAGATAATCATCATCCAGACAAATGATGAACATATATTTTCCAAACGGAAAACAGTTCAGAGCATTTACTCTTCTAGAATGACTTTTACATCACTCTATGGTGTGAGTGACTTATCCAACATCATGTCTGATTACTTAGATGAAGTATGGTTTTGAGAGATGATGCAGCTGATGGTGATGGTGATGCTCATGATCTAGTCATGAGATAGTCTAAACAACTATGTTGATGCTACTGGGTAAATGGTATGTTTTTGTGCTCAAGACCATTACCTGTAATACCTCCGTAGCTAGGAGGGAGTGTTAATATTATGTTAGTTGCGGGAGGTATTTACCTCCATGTGTAAACCTGACAAGAATAGAAGACTCCAGAAAGAAAGATAAAACCCTAATGAGTTGGATAATAACCCTAGAAGTCTTGTCGGCTCAAGAAGATAATTTATATTGGGTTATTAGCCTCCAAGAGAAGAAGTCAGCCAGAAATAATAATAATATACTGAACAGACATGTACCCAGAAGAAGAAGTCGGCCCCAACAAATCTGGCAGAGCCACTATAAATACAGGGCGTCAGTTCTCATTTGACACATCTCAGAATTGCAGAGCAGTAACTGGTGCGCACTGCAGTTCCCAGTTTGGTGCGCACGTGTGGAGGAGAGTTGCAGGTGCAGCTGCTGCAGCAACCGGTTTTTAGTGTTGGCTTGGACTATCTCTTAGCTAGGGTTTGGACTATCTGATCAACTATTGTTGGTGCGCTATCCTTGGAGGAAGATTCGCTACACCTTGTTTGGCTATCTATCCTAGTGTTTTCTTCCGAAGTAATTCTCAGTCAAGGTTAAGGTGCTCGGAGGGAGGCTTTAGCCTATGGTTGGGTGACGAGGGTATCGTCAATGGTAAAATGAGCACAATCTTCTATATTCTAACAGTCACTCCATCCACTCATGCTATTTATCCTTTCCATGTTGTCCCTATGTCCGTTAAGGGGGTCAAATCAAATTTTGAAAAGGGCGTTGCCAACTCGCTAGGAATTTCCGTAGCACACCTTTGTCCTATGCTACTTTACCATAATTCACCATCATCAGCTGATTTCATATCTTCCATTGTTTTCAACGCCCTTGTCTTTAAAAAAGAATATTGAGATTTGGTCATTTATGAGCTTGCTAACTGTTTATCAATTTGAAATTTTCATCCTAAGATCGGCGCTACTGAAATCACTAGTTCAGAAAAAGATGCAGATTGCGCTACATGATCGACTATTAGAGAAAAATTGGAGGATGAGGTGGATGTAGCAGTTCCATAGCTTGTTTCAGATCTTTCATCATCAACAACAACCTCCAGGTATTTCGTGAGTCTTTTCAGTTGCATGGAAAAGTGTTAAGATATCTCTGCCTCATCTTTTGGTAGCGCCTGACGCTGCAGACTGCATCTCCTCTCACCCATTTTCATCTATAGCTCTTCTTCCATAGAATCCATATCCATTTTCCAACTGAATTTATCCTATACTAAGTTCAATCCATTTTGCTTCAAAATCTTGAATTCCCATTCATTCACTTGGCTCTTGTGTCCACATTGCGCTGCAGAAATCCCTGCCAAAACTACGCTACATATCTCTTGTCCCAGTGCTTTGTTTTCATTGGATTTATCAGTGCCATCATCTGTATTCACAAGATCCATGCGTTAGCCTCCCTTATTCACTTTGTCATCCTACGTTTGTATCTCAAAGTCTGCTAGCAGTGAGGAGGATAGCAGTCCCTACCTTTTAAATTTTTGATGACCATTGTATGGTGGCATAAAATTGAGCAGTACATCCCTGCATACCTTTCCTCAGAGTTTCTTTCTTTCATTTTTTAAAAGAAAAACCATCAGACCAATCTATTGTTAATTCAAATTTGATTTGGACGAAAATCCTTGAAAGAGTAACCATTAGTCATTGTCAATTCTCATAGATCTTTGCCTCTATTTGGTTCCTTTACCCCTCATTGCATCAAAACCTTTGATCCCATGTTCATATCCATGGAGACACCTCAAAGGAAGAAGTCTCACAAGGGAGGGAGTGTGGTTAGGACTGAACCTTCTGACATGCACCTATTTAATGTTGAGCCAATGGTCAGGGAGGTTTTCCAAAGGGTTGAATGCCTCGCATTTTGTCAAAACATGTAGAGGGGACACCCTGGAGTAGCAAGGTAGTTTGCATTACACTTTGATGGAATTAAGACCAAGGTGGGAAACCTTGAGTTTGAGGTATCTGAGGCCTCTATTGCAACAACCACTGAGATACCTAATACTGGTGAGAGGTGGTTCAAATCCATGATCCTCAATGTTGTTCTTTGCAAGGACTTCCTCAAACCAGAATATCAGAAAGACAATTTGTCTAAGGGAGTGCCTAAGATCCACCTAGTTGAAGGCTTTGATAAAATTTTGAAGATCATCCAGAGATATTTTACATGTGAGGGAAGGTTTAACATGATATACCAGTATCATATAAGACTCTTGCTACATTTCACTAGTAAGGATTCAATGAATATCCATTTTTAAATGTTGAGGAGTATGGGGAAGATGTCTGATAGAGTCCAATCCAAGTCCAAGGCTATGGACACTATTTTTTTCCACTATGGGTTGATCATGATGTTGGTGATGGAAGAGTTGAAGAAAAGAAACATTTCTCGAGAACAGTTCATTGTCTCTGCGCTTATGCAGATAGACATAGCCTCTACCCATCAATCTAGGATGCAAATCCATTTTCCATATAGTAATGTTTCCCCAGAAAGAAGTAGCAGGAAGAGAAAAAGAAAACCCACTACTCAAGACAAAGAAAACCCTAAAGAAATTGAAGAAGAAGAGAGGGAGGTTCATCAGTCCCCACGGAGAGATTTTTCACCTACTCTTGCACCTAAATTGGAAGAAGTACCTTCATCTACCAAAACCACAGCCAAGAGGGGAAGGAAGTTGCATTTCCCTTCACCTGCTCTAGTAGCTAAGATTAGAACCAGGAATCCTTTTACTATATCATTAGTGCAAAAGGATGTTGTTGAAGAAAAAGTCTTACCCAAGGCTTCAATTCCAAGGAAAGAGAAAGATAAAGGTAAAGGCATTGAAAAGCCTATTGAGGTTATAGACAGAGCCTGTGTTCAACATAAATATAAAGGTAAATCCAATGAGAAACCTATTGAGGTTATCAACATCAACACTTTTCTTAGCAATCCCACTTTCAAAATATTGATTAGATAACTCAGGGATGCTAGGAAAGAAATTAATCATTTGAAGGAAGAAAGTTTGACTGAGAGAAAAAATATGAAGGAGCTCATGGACATGTACAATGAAACCCTTGATCTGGAAATGTTTTCAGCAAGAAGGTCCCTGCCTCTCCATAGGAAAATTAAGACCCTCTATATGGAAAAAAAAAACTTTCAGTCCCAAAACAGAAAGCTCAAAGAAGAATTGCAACATTTCAAGGATGAACTGGCCCAAAGGAGCTTAAATTTTTTGGTACAAGATGCAATAGAAAGAGATGAACCAACAGTTAAGAGAAGTACCCTTGCAAAAGAAAAATATGTTGCTATGACAGAGGGAAGTTCTCCTCCAACAAGGAGGAGTTCTAGATTGATGAAGTAGTTGGGGGATGACAAATCCATTTTTGTGGGTGAACTCTTTTTGCAAGTTTGAAATGATCAAGGAAGTATGATTTTTCCACCTATACAGGCATCTACAGGCTCCTAGTCCATTAACTAAGTTTTTTGTGTTTTTGAAGAATTGATTACATCACATATAAAAAAATACAGAGATTCCATAGTGCCATTGCGCTACAAAATCGTCTATATAGGATGTTCTACAAATTGCGTTATCAAAGGAGCTATGCAATCTCCTATCCAAAATCAACAATGGCACTACAGAATATGCAGAGCTATTTTATGGATGGCGCTGCCGAATTTTCATAATTGTTACACAGGAGTGGCACTACAGAAACTGCAGAGCTATTTCAGGAGTGGCGCTACAGAAACTGCAAAGTCGTTACACAGGAGTGGCATTACGGAAAGAGCAGAGCTATTTTATGGATGGCGCTATAGAATCTGCAGAGCTGTTGCACAGGAAGCACTATAGAATATGCATAGTTGTTTTACAAAGGGTGTTATAGAATTGGCTACCAAATGCGCTACAAAATGGTGCTACAAACTCGCCATCACAATCAAAGGTTTGAATTCATGACTCCTTCCTGATTTTTGATGATGTGGAGAGAAGAAAGGATCACAAGTGGTAGCTTGGAAGCAACATACGAGAATTGGAGGACACTTGAAACTGAAGAAGAATGCACCTAATCTATAAGACATGCCATTTAATTATTGTTGGAGTGGTTGTCAACATGGCCCCTAAATTGTAGCAGTTTGTTAAGATCTGTTAGTACAGGTGTTAGAATTGTAGTTGTTTTGGATAATCCTAGGATAGGAAGGCCAACTCGCACCTCTAGTTGTTGCCTTTTCTCTTTTGATTATAAATAGATCTTCTAAATGATTAGAGATGTTATAATGGTTGAGCAGGGCTCCCTGATTGTAATATTTTGACTAAGTAAAGTTGTTCTCTGGTTATGCATTGGACTTGAGACATTTTGATTAATAGAAGTCAGTTTCCTTTTATCATCTTGTTTCCTCTTATACTGAAATACTCATGATTGGATGATCCATATGAGATGTTGTGGTTGTATTATAATGAATGTTTGATTATAATGCTACTATGAATGTTTTTCAGTGTTCTTAAACTTTAAGTTCAAGAAGATCTTGTGATTGAGTTTTCTTCTCTTGGTTACTTGAAGACCTGATGTTAATATCATACCTTTCCATTTTCCTCACTAAGTCTTCCTCCTATTCACTTTTACCCCAAACCACTGACTGAATTTAATCAAGAACTCATTTTATTATGCATGCTAGCCCATATTTCTAAGTTAAAACATTATTATTCGGAGTTTTGTCCATTTGACCTTTAATCACTCATTTACATTTACAAATATTTTGATGGGTACTAGGCTTATCCTCTTGCAATATGAGGGTGATTCTTAGTGATAACAAGTTCCATTCCCATTTACAGTAGAACTAGGTGCATAAATGTCCAACGGACATGATCATAAGCTTTTGAAAGATATAATTTAAGGATCGTTGCCCCCTGGTAAAGTTTTTAATAGAGTGAAGGGCCTTCTGGTCGACTACCACAGCATCATGGATTTGACTATTGTGAAGAAATATGAATTGGTCCTCATAGATTACCTCACTTATAATGAGATTTAATATTCTAGCAAGGACTTTGGCCACAATCTTATATATCATGTTGTGGAGGGAAAGTGGTCTGAAATATCCGAAGGATTTTCCATCTTGCTTTTTTGGGATTAAAGCAATGAAGGTGGATTCGAAGGAACCACACAGTTTCCCACTCCCTTGAGGCTCATGCACCACTGTTTGCACCCAATTCGTCACTAGGTGAGCAAATAAAAGGTGCTTACATGCTCAGTTGGGCTCTGCTAGGCATGACAGCTGTAAAAGGAAAGGGTTAGGGAAAACAAAACAAAAAAATAAACAAGAATTAAACTAAAACTAATTAAAACTATGAGCATATGAAGAAAATGAAAAATAAATACAAATGGACCAATATCACCAATGTATAAG
>ML797481.1:500195-512959 GCA_009831015.1 Picea engelmannii
AACTCCAAGCTTATCCACTCAAGGGAGAGGTGGATAGCTCTTGTGCAATGATGCCTATGTGTTCTTGTCAAAGAATGAGTCCTTAACAATCTTGGCAGCATAACAATGCATAGAATTCCTTGAGAAAGTGATGGTTATTCATGGCTTTTTATAGCCTACCATTGGGTGATAATGTAACCTCTTTGGAGTGTGAAAAGGGGCTCTTTAGGGCTCAATTAGGTCTTTGAACAGCCCACCATGTAGATTGAGCTCGGATTTGGTGTCAAATCGACTTGGGAGTTGATCCATTAGTGGTTGGGAGGTCGACCAATTTCAATAAATGCGCCGTTTAGCAGGTGCGTGGGTTTTTCGCCCAACAGTTGCGCATCGTGCGCGCATTGTACGTTGTTGTTACACGCATATGCGCGTGCACCCAGATTCTGTAAAGCGCCCTTCAATTTTTTGGCCACTTAGTATAGTTTTTGACCCTTTTGCAATGCTGTGGAATTAATCATGTGCCATGAATGACCTCATTCTTGTTTTGACAATGCGGAGTTCTTGTCGCCATGTGCAGACGAAATTTTAGTGATAACAACCACCTTCAAGAGACCATCCTTGTATCGAAAATCCGACCAACTCTTGAAAGAGGTTGGATAAATGGCGAACACCTTATGTTGCCTTATCTTTGAAAGAGTGAACTAGAATTCCCTCCTACATTTTTATTTCCCATATAATGTTTATATTCTTGTGGTAATTTGGGTATTGGTGAAATAACTTGGATTTATTGTTCCCTTCTTTAATCTAGATAGCTATCTCTACTATGTAATCTCTAAGTTTTCTCTTCTTTCTCCCATAAAGAGTGGCGCAAGGACTCTAGGGAACAAAGTTGGGAAATATGATAATCCGATAAAGGATTTTTTGCGGTGGCCCTGTACAAATCAATTATCATTTCCTCAATTTCCAGTAACTTAGCTTTGGACCTTCTAGCAAAATATTTGGCCCATCCCTTGATAACCATTTTAACTCTAGCAACATTATAAACAAATTGACACATAAGGGGAAGATTTAGATGAAGAGAGAGGCACCCAAGTATCTGTTGAAATTATTACTCCAACACCTAGGTAATTTGTTATCTAGTGATTTCCTTACTGTAATCAAATTAAAAACTCACAAAACAATAATACACTATTGAAATATTCAACTCAATATCATGTAGTAGAAGCATAAACTAGGAAACCGAATCAAACTCACATGAACACCATAATTTTTGGGTAAATACCCTTGGAAAAACCTTGGAGGGAAAACCAGTGCTGAGAATGATTTTATTGTGCTAAAATCAGGGCTCCCATAACAAGGATAATGGCCCACTAAGAGAAATACAACTGCAGACTAACCTGACAAGGGATGACTTGTTGTACAATCAATTATGACATTGTTTTATAGGCATATGTGATTGTCTCTTTAATGACCCATGAAGATCCACGAATTTCCCCACTGTGACCCACAGATGTCCACGATTATCTCCTCTATGACCCGTAGATATGTATGGAAATTATGTACAGTAAACTCTGTACAATTTCACTCTTTCCTATGGATTTCCTCTACTGAAACCCACATGCATATGTCTCTGTTATTTCTTCTCCTTGAAATGTATGATCTCTAGACGAATATCCTTCTTCACCTATCCAATATCTTGAACCATAGTCCTTTGTGATCCAATACTTTGTGTCGACTCCCTCAACACCTGTCAAGTCAAGTGTCTTTCTCCTTCACCCTAATCTTGCTTTTATAATCGTGAGTTACAATCTATTACTAATCTCAAAAGTGATCTATGGTTGGGTTTACTTCTCACACTCACTTTTAGATTTAGATTGCATGTTTCATGCTAAGTACTTTTATCATGTATCATAAATAACTCAATTAACTAATTACATAATTAATTAATAAAATCAATTTACTTTAATAATTCCTTTAACTAAAGTAAATCCAAGAGTAGAAGGATTTGGATTATTTTCACATGTCTAGATACATAGACCTATGTGGAAATACCTATATGATGATACCAATAACATCAACACTCCCTCTTAACGAGGAAGGTATTATGCACCACTCCAAGTTTGTATCTAAAGAATACAAACTTCCCTTTCTCCAAGGGCTTGGTCAAAATATCTGCAACCTACTCATCTGTGGAAATATATTGAAGCTTCATTGCTCCTTTCTGGATCCTATCCCAAATGAAGTGATATATGATGTCAATATGCTTATACCTAACATGGATTACTAGATTATCAGAGAGTTTGATATAACTCTGATTATCGAAGTATATCACCATAGGCTGCAACTCCTAACCAAATAAACTTGTAAGCAATTTGCGAAGAAAAATGGATTCACATATAGCCATACTCACTACCATAAACTCTGCCTCTATTGAACTGAGTGATACAAAAGTATGCTTTCTACTGAACGAAGTAATCACTATTGATCCCAAGCTGAAGCAACACCCCGAGGTGCTCTTTTTGTCTACTGCACTACCTTCCCAATCTAAGTCTGTATATCCCTGCAACTCTACTCCATCTCCTCCAAGATATCTCAATCCATACTCCAATGTACCTCTCAAGTACCTGAGAAAATGATTTTTTATGATCCAATACACCTGTCTTGGATCTACCATGAACTGACTCAAGGTGTTCACATCAAAACAAATATCCAGTATGGCATTGACCAAATATATCAAGGACCCTACCAATTGTTTGTATATATTGGGATCCACCAACTCTAAATATGAAGCGTCATTCTTCTTCAGATTGGTAATCATAGGTGTAGCCATTGATTCACAATCCTCCATCCTAAATCTCCTCAATATCTCTACTGCATACTTCCCTTGTCCAAGGAAGATCTCTCCTGATACCTTCCATACCTCTAACCCCAAGAAATAATGCATTAAGCCAATGTACTTCATCTCGAACTCACTAGCCAAATCGACTTTGCACCTTGCAATAAGATCCTCTGCACCTATGAGAAATAAATCATCAACGTAAAGAACAAATATGAGAGGATCCTCTCCAACAAGTACGAAGTACAAGTTAGGATCTGCCTCACTCTTTTTAAATCCCATACTCTGCAAGTATCCATTGATCCTAGAATACCATGCCCTTGGTGCATGTTTGAGTCCGTACAAGGAATTCTTAAGCCTACACACATGAGACTCCCTCCCATGTATCTCAAATCCTTGAGGTTTCTTTATGTATACTTCCTCCTCAATGATCCCGTTGATGAACATTTTTTTCACATCCATGTGATGTATCCTCCACTTCATAACTGAAGCAATAGAAATAACAACTCAAATAGAAGCATACCTAGTGACTAGAGAAAATGTCTCCGTATAGTCTAATCCCTCTTTCTAAGAGAATCCTCTCTCCACAAACCTCACCTTGAACTTCTTTATGCTACCATCTATAGCATGCTTGATCATGTAAAGCCACATGGAACTCACAACTGACTTCCCCTTCGGTATCAACACTATGTCCCAAACATCATTCCTCATAATAGAGTTGTACTCCTCTAGCATGGCATCCCACCATACCTATTGATATGTTTCTTCCTCAAAACTATAAGGATCAACATCAATGATTATACTCATAAGTGTTATATAGTTTGGACACTTCTTCGAAGGCTTGCACTCTCTAACCACACTCCTAGGAGCCTCACCAACATCCCTCAATGTATGTACTAGCCACCTGGGTCTCCTGACAGGGATGGAAGGGGCTAACTCCTCCTCTCCATCTGAATTCTAAACTATTGACTGTTACTCATCCTTCGGAGCCTGCTGCTCCTTGTCCTCTGTCAATGCAGATGACTCCTAAGTACTCCTATATGTTAAGTTCTCCTCTAACTTCACATCTCTTCTCATAATTGTCTTCCTTTGCATTGGAATGAAGATCATGTAAGCCTTTGAGGTCTCCTATACCCTAGAAATATACCCTTTTGTCCTGAAGGATCCAACTTCGTCCTCTTCTCCACTGGCACGTGGATGTAAACTGGAAAGCCAAAGATCCTCAAATGTCTTATCTCTTACTTCACCCATGAGAATTCCTCCTCCAAAGTCTTGTCCCCCAATATCCTATAAGGACTCATGTTCTTCACATATACCATTGTATTACATGCCTCAACCCACAAAAACATGGGCAACTCTTGATCATGTATCATAGCCTTGGCATAGCCGGTGATGGATCGATTCTTTCTCTCCACAACCCCATTCTGCTAAGATTTGTATGAGATTGCCAAATCCCTCTTGATCCCTACCTCCTTGCAAAAATCCTTGAAGTAATTTGAGGTGTACTCTCCCCCATTATATGACCTTAAGAACTTAATATTCAGCCCTGTCTGGTTCTCTACCCGAGCCCTAGACTCTCTGAACCAATTGGAGACCACATCCTTGGTCTTCATAAAGGAGATCCAAGTTTTCCTAGAAAAATAATCAATGAATGTCACATAGTATGATGATCCATGTAATGATTCTACTGAAATTGTCCCACTCACATATGAATGGATAAGATCCAATATCCCCTTGGACCTACTCTTTCTACTTGTAAAATCAACCTTCACATTCTTTCCAAGTGCACACCCTTTGCACACTCACTGTTGCTCAATAGTTAACTTTAGAAGACTTGTAACAATATCCCTCATAATCAGTAATTCCATGTAGTGTAGGTGTCCCAACCTCCTATGCCACAAATCACATAGGTTGTCACTATTGTGTACCAAATCCTGAACATGATTTCCCTGCAACCTATATAAAGTTCCCTATATAAACCCAATGACTATTGCATTGTTCGAAATAACTTTATTTGGATGTATGAGTACATTCCCACTCTGAAAAGTGACATCAAAACCCCTTTCCTCCATAGCTAAGACTGAAATAAAATTTATCTTCAAACCTGGTACGTAAATCACATCATGGGAATCTAACGAATCTACTGACTCAAGATGAAACATAACTATTGCCTCTCCCTTCACTACATACCTGGCATCATCACCAAGCTCCATATGAACCTTTGAGTCTTTCTCCATCAGACTGCTAAATAGATCTCATGCCCCTTTCATATGACGAGATGCACCACTATCCAAGAACCAAACACTCCTTGTTGTTGTGCTAGTAGAAAGGCAAGAAGTCATTGAGTAATCCTTCTCAAAATTTGTTGCATATTCATCAAGTTGCATCTCTACTGATTTTGTTGTATGTGTCTTTTCATTACCCTTATTCTCCTTCTTAGGACACTAAGATGCATAATGCCCATTCTTATGACATGAGAAGCACCTGATTTTACTCAAGTCCTTCTTCTTCCTTGGATGTGATGATCTTCCATCACTACTACCCTTCTTACTAGAACTCTTTCCTTTTCCCTTCCTTGTCTTGCTGACAAGGGCCAAGTTATCTTCACTACATCCCCGCTTGTTTCCTTTAGAATCTTCTAGAGTCTCTTCCTGAATGCAATCATCCCAAAGTCTGTACCAATCTTTTTCTCGAGCACAAAATCCTTTAACAAATGTTTCTCATGGCTTGGGAAGTGATCTAAAAATGAAGAAGACTTGGAATCTTGAAAATATTTGCAAGTAAAATTCTATGTGTTAAAAGCAAATGGATCAACTTTGCAACACATTAATTAAAGGATTACTCATTCAAGATACAAATAAACAGCAGCATAACCAATGAGCATAAGCACATAAACACAACAACTGATAAAGGAGTTCACCCCTCTCTTGGGCTACATCTCCTGGTCCAACTTCCAATGGATCATTATTATTAATTTCTCAAAGTGCTAAAAAACATGCTTTACAATGATCAAATTAACCAACAGATTGCTCCAATGGCTTCAGAGCATCCAAAAACCCCTAGCTGGGCTTTTTCGGCACCTCGTTTGGCCAAAAAACGAAGAAGTTAGGCCTCTTGGAAGTCCCTCCTTCAAGCTTGTTGTCTCTGCATCTACAAAACGCACCCTTGTTTCATGAACCTAGCACACATGCAATTTAAAGCGTGAAAACCCGACACTAAACGCAACTGCGCTAATAGTGCGAACTGTAGGACGATTATGGGCGCGCCAACCCCTAACTGCCTATCTCTCGGGGACATGGTCACCATTGAACCTCGGGCTAGTGCAAAAGAGGGCTCCGTTTTCCAAATGAATGGAACAATGAAAAATGGTGGGTCGTTGTAACCGTTTGAACCATATTTTAAACCACGCGCACACTATGTAATAGAGCTGGGGTTATATGTAATGGCACGCGACCAAGGGCTGGGGCTAAGCCCCGGCCCGGTCGTGGCCCAAACCACACCCATATTCAAATTGAAATACAATTGATACCATACATATGATAAGAAGCGCATGGTGGCGTACTGGTTGGTAGCTCCTTGCCAAGTCATTTCCCCTTCCCGGAGGTCGCGGGGTCGACTCCTTCCAATGACAAAGTTTTTAAACCAAACAACAAGTGACACGTGGCACACATGGATTGGGCCACGTGTCAACATACCATTATCCAGTAAAAGGACACGTGTCAAACTCTCATATGCCAACTGTCTACCAATCAGAATCTACCATGTCATCACATGCCACATCAATGTATGGTCGTACAGACCTGCCACGTCAGCCTGTATGGACTGTACAGTCAACGTCCTTTTTTTTGCTTGTTTGACGATTCGAACAGATCGTGATATCTCTCGCTCCCGACGTCCGTTTGAGGCGAAACGAGTTGCATTAGGTTCGCAACGACGAGGCCTATGCTCTTGTTCGATTTGAAGAGATTCCAATCACTTTGAAGTTTTGAGCAAAATTTGATCCCTTGATCAGGAAGTCCATTTAATGTCACGTTCATGAGTTGTGCATCCTTTGTTAACTCCCCTATGGATGCAAGTTCATCACACTCCTATGTGATCCTCATGAGGTAGTTGGTAACATTATCTGATCTAGATATTTGAACCGATCTAAGTTTATTCCTTAAGATCATCTTCCTATTCATGTTCTTGCTTTGGAATAAACTTACCAAGGCATCAAACATCTCTTTGACCATCATCTTCTCATTTAAGTGAGAGATTAGATGATCCTTCACATAATCTAGGAGGAATATTTCTTCTTTGATCTCCTTCTTGTTATGAGCATCTAAAGCTGTCGATTGGTTGGTGGAGTAACTTCTTTATCCACTAACTTCCAAAGGTCATACTCCTTCAACGCCAAAGTAACTCTTGCTTTCTAAGGTAGGAAGTTGAATTCTCCATCCAATATGTCTTCAAATCTCAACAGTGTTGCTATCATCTCTAAGACCTGATAAACTTCCCTAGAAATAACTTGTTGCTGGAAAATTGTTCATGTACTGATCTAGATTCCCTTCAAAGAATGATCTTTGATATCATGTTGAAATTATTAATCCAGCACCTAGCTAATTTTTTATCTATTGATTTCATTACTGCAATCAGATTAGCAGCTCACAAAACAATAATAAACTACTAAAATATTCAACTCAATATCATGCAACAAAAGCATAAACTAGGAAACCAAATCAAGCACACATGAACACCATAATTTTTGGGTAAATATACCTGGAAAAACCATGGAGGGAAAACTAGTGCTGAGAATGATTTTATTATACTAAAATTAGGGCTCATGTAACAAGGATAATGGCCCACTAAGAGAAATACAATTGCAGACTAACCTGGCAAGGGATGACTTGTTGTACAATCAATTCTAGCATGCTTTTCTAGGAATATGTGACTATCTCTTCAGTGACCCACGGATATCCACAACTTTCCCCACTATGACCCACATATGTCTGTGACTATCTCCTCTGTGACCCGCAGATATGTACGAAAAGTTCGTACGACAAACTCTGTACATTTTTACTCTTTCCTGTGGATTTCTTCTGTTGAAACCCACCTGCATATGACTCTATTCTCTCTTCTCCTTGACCTATATGATATCTATATGAAGATCCTTATTCACCTATCCAAGATCTTAAACCACAGCCCTTCGTTATCTAATACTCTATGTCGAATCCCTCAACACCTGCAAGTCAAGTGTCTTTCTCCTTCACCTTGGGCTTGCTTTTATAATCGCGAGTTACAATCTATTTTTAATCTCAAAAGTGATATATGGTTGAGATTAGTTCTCACACTCACTTTTAGATTTAGATTGCATGTTTCATGCTAAGTACTTTTAGCGTACTTTTAGCATGTCTCATAAATAACTCAATTAACTAATTACATAATTAATTAATAAAAGCGATTTACTTCAATAATTCCTTTAACTAAAGTAAATCCAAGAGTAGAAGGATTTGGACGATTTCCACACGTCTAGACACATAGACTTGTGCAGAAATACCTTTTTGATGCTACCACTAACATAAAAAAATATCTTCTACAAGTGCCCAATAGTCTTCTTCCCCTGCCTCGAGATGGAAAACATTTGGAGAATGATCATAGAGTCCACCCGAGGAGACACATGATTTCATCATGAAACTACTATTAATTAATTGTTCTTACACCAAAATTCTATCCAATAGTTTTGAGACGACTTCTTCTTTTACTCTAAATTTCCTTCGGGTAGGCTCTAGTTTGGTTCAAGGTATAGAAGGTGGTGTTTCTTGAGGAAGGAGGGAAAAAAACTTCTTTGATGGTCCTGATGTGGGTTCTCCCCCCAAAAATTCCTTCAAGATAAGGTCAAACTTAAGTCACCCCCCCCTCCCCCTGAGTGGGAACGAGGGGCTCACCCAAGACACCATATTTCCCCAAAATGGGATCCTCTCCGAATCAATTTTATCCGAACCAAAAACTAGACCCGACCGGTCGACCCCAAAAATTTGAAACCAGATTAGACCAAGAAAAAACCAGAAAAAACCAGGACAAAAAAACTAGTCGACCAAAAACTACATAAATATTCAAATTTTGAAAAAACAATATATATTCATGTGCATCCATCAACACGAATCCAAACCATTTATACAAAAATATGCAAAGATTCTCATTTATATAGCAAGTAAGAGTGCATATAACCAAAATAAAACTAAGTGCAATACATATCTGAATTTGTGAACAAAAATACATCAATAAAGAGGCTCTAAATGACCTTTAAAGTCCAAAAATAAGCATAGTAAATTGTATGATACTAGAATATAGATACTACTGATCATCAGAATCCTCATCGAAATCCTCATTCTCCTCATTCTCAACATGAATAGACTGGGACCCTTCATGGGGCTTATGGATTATGCTTTATTCCCCTGGCCTTGAAGGTATTTGTACCTTTGGTTGCGGAAGTGAGTCCAAGTCCATCAAAGAAAGTTCTTCGTTGTCTTAAAATAGAGGGGGAGGGGTATTTAAATAGGTTTTAGTCAGGGCCTAGGGTTAGTTGATATTCCCACTCAACCTTAAATTAGTTGTTTTCTTTAAAAAAAATTGAAATCCGACCGAATGAGTGTGCTAAATAAGGACCATAAATGTTGACAACATTTACAGAGAGACCTAGATATTTGAAAACAATCTTCACCATGATAGTTTATTGAAGAGAGGAGGAGGATAGGGATTTTCATGATATGATCAAACCCATGATAATACCTCCTGGCATCCCAACGATGTTAATTGGATTAAACGACCACCTTGGAAGCCATTGTTCCAAAAAAACGATGGATTTGGACCCTTCACACATAGTTTCTTGAAATAATATGATTTCTAGATTGTGGCTCTTGATGAGAATTTTGAGGGATATATTTTTTTAGGAGCCCATTAACCCTCTTATGTTAAAATAGAGGACAATCATGTAGGGGGATCTTTGGGGCTTTCCCTGCTCCAAGGGCCCTAGAAATGGTTTTTTGTTTTCCTTTTTGAATATCCAAAACCACTTTTTGTTTGGATTTTATAAGAAATGACTTCCTTCCCATAGGATTGGTTTGAATAGGATATATAGCTAAGCCTCCAGATGAGGAAACATATTCCTTCTGCTTTACGTAGGGTCTCAGGGAGTTTCCTTTTTTAGGAGAAGGGTGAGCCTTTCTGGCTTCAGGGAAGGCTTCAGAGGACTCAACATTCTTTCCAATAATAACAACGAGACTACATCGAAATTGTTTTTAGTAGGGGATGGGAGATTCAATATGGGGAGCTTCGAGAAGGGAGGATATAGAGGGGGAAACCAAAGGAGCAAGCGAGGGAAAGGGAGAGATAAGAACCATGGATGGGGATTTGCAAACAAAAACAAAAGGAGGAGATATCAGGATAAGCTTACCAGAGAGACCAATAGGTGAGGTTGGCTCATCCCATACATGAACCCTTTTGGCATCTTTCAGATCAAGACCTGAAAGAGATTTGGGGTGTTACACACATATTTTTCGCACTTAAGTGTTACACAATGTCAATTGAAATTGTAATATCATTTCACTGTGAAACCTGTGATTTTCATTTTCTCATACCATATTTGTTTTTGGTAACATAGGTAGTGGGTACCAATCAATTTACAACAAGAGACAGGGGTGGAAAAGTCCTTGCTTTTGTACTTTGCAATGGGAAAGGAAATACTTGGTTGGACAAAATGCAAAATAAGGTATAGGAAAGAAATAATTCTTAGATATAGACCATCTAAATTTCAAGGTTTGAGTGTTCTGCCATCTTAAAATTATTCATAACTTACTCATTGACAATCATAGGTACAATGAAACTATAGTCATTAATAACGATAAATGAACCTATTTCCTTGCAATAACAAAAAGGATAGTCAATTTCATTGGAATAGAAAAATCATAAATTAATGTATCTATTATACCTATGGTGAACGACTGAAGACAACAACTTGCATTTCAAGGTTCCATGGGTGAAACAAAATTAGTAATAGCTAGTAGTTATAGGAATCCTTGTTTTTTCTATTTCTATATTTGGCTAGTGGTATAACAAGAACACAATAGAAAAATTATCAATTTATGTTTTAATGTATTGAAAAAGAACACAGATAGAAACATACATAATTTTGTTTTCTATGTTGAGTACAACTATTTTGTTGGATTGGAAATATACCAGGTCTAGCAAACACTTGCCTCACTGGAAAAACAAGGAGTCGATACAAATGAAATTAATGAAAGAGTTAAATGATGATTTGGGTAAAGAGTAAAATAAAGAGAATGTACACACAAGTCAAAAGCCATGACAAGAATGTAAGTGCATGTGAATAAATAGCTTCTTAGCACATAAAAAGGGTATGGGTTCTTGCACAAATTTGATGGTTGAAAAAGTGGCAATGGGATGCACAAGATCATGCACACATATGAATTCGCATGCGTTCTTAAAAAACACATTCCTAATCCTATAGCATTGGTTCTCCCTGAACCACCACACAAACTTGCCAACTTTGATATTTTAGGAATGTGCACAAATTATTGAGCAAGAGTTTACACATGCTTTAGAATGCATGAATGTATTGAGCTAGAGCGAGCACACACTTTAGAATTCACACACATTCCTAAGTAGGAGTGTGCACGTGTTCTAAAGTGTGTACACATTCTTGTTACAATGTTTAGGGCCCCAATACCCATACCTAGTGCTAAAAAATTCTAAAGGTACCTATATACCTAGTTAGAGGCAAAGGACACCCTTAAGAGATTATTTTTGGCAGTGTAAGGTGTCATTCTTTTCCCTAGAAGCATAGAATCTTCATTTAGGGCCTAACTCTTGGGTTTGATCCACTGACCATGTCTAGGGTCCAAAGACTCATACTTAATGTTCAAAATATCATAATGTTGACTATACCCATCTAAAAACTAAGGATACAATGGAAAGGTCCTTTATAGTCGTTCAACATGTTGTTGTCAGCCCTAAATTCTTGGAATCTTCCTTTAGTACCTAAGGCTTGGGTGTCCTCTCTTGATCATGTCTAAGGACCCAAGACCCATACCCAGAGCTCAAAATTTATTAATGATGCCCATATTCCCACCTAAAGGCCAACCATCCCTCAAGGGGTCGTCTCTAGTGGTTTAAGATGGAATTCACGACCCTTGTGCCCTAGAATATTCCTAAAACCTTGAGAGGTCCAGTGTGGTGGTTTGACTCATTGTATTTGGCCCTAGATGCCTAGAATATTTATACTTTGGTTAAGAATTGGGTTCCCCCCCAACCACATCAAGGCCTTGAGGCCCATACGTATTTCTCAAAACCTTGTGAGGGCACTACGTTCCTTTCTAAGAGGCCAAGGATAACCTCCATACATCATGTGTGGTGCTTCGTGGCATTTATCATGGCTCTAGATGCCTCAAATATTTATTTAGAACATAAGGCATGAAATTATTCCATAAATTGTTTCCAAGACCCTAGGACACATACCTACTACTCAAAACCAACTAGTGGCATCGACATCCCCAATCATAGTCTAGGATATGCTTAGGAGTCCATGTGTGGTTGTTCAAGGAATCCTTGTTGGGCCCTTTATTTTGAAGACCACCAAGTTTTGTGAATTTATAAAAAAAATTGAGAACAATAGAGCATGGAAGCGAAAACTCCAAGTGGCAGAAAGTTAATTGTTAGTGTGCTAGAAAGGAAAAAGAGTGATGCAATAGCTGGAGGAATAAGTGAAAAGATATGGAACCTTTGAGCACATGCCAAGAGGATGTAGAATCAATAAAGCGTAACAACGAAATCAAGAAGTCAATAATCCCTGTGGAAAAGTTATAAAGAATGGAGTTATTTAATGGGTTGGGGTTGGATTTTGTTGTCTTATATTATTGTTGAGAATACTAACAAAACTGAGAGGGGGGGGGGGGTG
>ML797481.1:520614-540182 GCA_009831015.1 Picea engelmannii
CCCAAGGCCATTAAATATGTTCTCATTCTAATCTTCCAGAAGGCAAAATTTGTTCCATCAAACAGAGGGGGCTTAGAGGCTGAAGTCCCTTCATGACTTGTCATGTTTAAGCTTACAGATCTACCTTTAAATAAAAGGAACTGACTCTGATACCAATTGTTGAGAATACTAACACAACTGAGAGGGGGGGGGTGAATCAGTTGTATTTCAACTTAAACAATTTTAAGTCTATTAAAACATTCTTAATATTTCTTCAAGTGATCATCAACATTATACAACATATGGACAGTAAAAGTAAAAAGCATCAGTCACACACAAAGTATACACAGAGACAGATTTTCATGAGGAAACCCATAAAGGGAGAAAACCTCTTCTTCTTCGAAATGATAGGCAGTCTTTTAAGTTCTGTACATCATCTTTAATTGAGCACCAACTCAATGTGAGGTTGCTACCTCTGTTTTACAAGCTGCAACTTGTTCAAGAGAACCAACTCTCTGGTTTCTCTAGAACCCACTAGAAGGAAGCACCAACTCCCTATGTGTTCCAGCACCAACTGGATGGAAGCACCAACTTCCACTTACACAGGCTCCAACCTGTATAATAGAGAACACTTGTTCTCCCTTGCACCACCCTGCCACCCTGGTTTCTCTGGCTGCAACCAGATGGAAGCTACAACTTCCTATTTTCAAGCTCCCACTTGAACCTCTGAGGAAAACAGTCCTCCCAAGCACCTCCCAACCTCCCTAAAATATGAATGGCTAAATAAACAATCAACTTTACAGATAAATCAGTTCTTACCAATCTTTCTTTGTTCTGTAAATCTGGTCTTCTACACACTATTCTGCTGCTCTTCTCTTCCTCTGTCTGTTCAGCAGGTATGCTCTGCATCAACTCATTCTCTCATTCTGCTCTTCTTCAAATTATTTTGTTATTCTACTCTTCGTTTCATCTCAATCTGCACATATGCTCAATCTCATCCTGCGCATTCTCTCCTTTTCCTTTTCTTACGGTTTCATTCTTTTGTCATATAGAACAACCAACCTCACACAGTCTGTCTCATCTTCTTTTATACACACCTACACGACAGTTCAACTTCACAACTCCTTAGGAAAAAGGACGACAACTGTCTGAGCAACTTAAATGCCAACTAATCGGCAATCATGAGTCCATTTCACTAACATATTCGAAACTGAGGAGTTAACTGTGAGAGAGAACAGTAACACTCTGATCAACACTTGATCTGACGCTTCAGATCATTCCACAATTTCGCATATCGCTATTTTGACATTCCTGATGTTCAACATTCTTGTCACTTCCAAATCACGATCCCCGATACTTCGTAAAGAAGTCAGATCAATTGTCCAGACCACTTCTTGATCTGACGGTTCAGATTCAGTCGAGATTTCACACATCGTGATTTCGACACTCATGGCGTTCAGTGTTTTTGTCACTTACAAAACCCGATCCACGAAACTCCATGAAGAATTCAGATCAACGGTCCAGATCACTTCTTGATCTGACGGTTGCAATTACGTCACGATTTCTCATAACGCGATATCGACATTCTTGTTGCATCATTTTTTTGCCTTTCCATGTTGCGATTCGCGAAACTCCGATATGGAGTTTGATCAACGGTTCAGATCTGATCTCTATTCAATGACTACGATTAAATCGTGATTTTTCATATCGCGATATCGGGATTCCTGATGTTAATAAACTTTGACATCTCCAACTCTCGATCCCTGAAACTCCGAGAAGGACTGGAATCAACGGTCCAGATAAAACCTTAATCTGACGGCTCAGATTACATCGCGATTTCGCATATCGCGATATCGGGATTCTTGATGTTAATAATCTTTGACATGTCCAACTCTCGATCTCTGAAACTCCGACAAGGACTGGAATCAACGGTCTAGATCAAACCTTAATCTGATTGCTTAGATTACATCGATTTTCGCATATCGCGATTACGCCTGCTTCTCCTTGTACCTTAAAGGACGTGCAGGTTCTTCTTGATTCAACGATGGTCAGATCCTGTGCTTGGATCTAATGGCTGAGATCTGTCCTCCTCATCAATGATCTCTTATTGTCTTCATTCAGATCCGACGACCCTCGTTCTTTCGGGAATTTTGAATGGAATCCAACGATCAGAGATTCTTCTCAAACTTTACTGGTCTTCGATCACTCGATCAACGTTGCATTGCCTTCGATCATTCGCCTTCAATCATTCGACCTTCCTGAACTTATCTTCTGTTTTCCTGTCGATTACAAATTTCCTGTACTCATGCCATCTTCACTGTTGTACTTGCCATCAATGAAAATCATTCATTGTCTGTTAAATATTTTCCATTCGTTGTCTGTTAAATATTTGCCAACAATTATGTTATGTTCTAATTTTTTGTTCTGGTTTTTCCATTGGTTCTGCGATTGTTTCTCTATTGTTGTGGGGTTTTGAGCTTTGTTTTTATTGAGAATAACTGATCATGAACTACATCTACACAGAATGTGAGAGTCCATATTGGATATCTCATTATCGATCCTATTGTATAAGTTTGGATATGAATAACAACTCTACGTATGACAGTTTGGGGTATGAATATATGATGGATTATTCAAACACTTAAAATTTGTCATCATGAGGATGAATATATGGTCTCTTTCTTGCTTAATCTATCTTGTGTTTTTTAATTAATAATTGCATTATTGTTTTAGCAACTTCTGTAATGTATGTGTTTACTTTAACATTGCGCAACATAGATTGTTCATTGTCTTTATTGATCTAATGCTTCTGATGTTTTGATCTCTTCACATATAAGTATGGAACTTTTCTATGATGTGATAGATCTAATGATGTGTCCTCTGTAATTCACTTTATCACACAAAGTCTCGATTGTGCTTCGGTTGAGACCTCCTTCCCTTGTGGAAGGTTGAATATGCTAGCACAACTAGACTACAGTGGTACATTTGTTGATAACCTATGAGATCCCTGGTCTCCAATTCCGTGCCAACAAATGGTTCCATTTTCAGGACCTAAATTTTGAGATTTTTTTCAAAGGATGTAGCATCACATCTTTAAGTCTAACATTGAAAGATGGTGGGAAAGAAGGTGTGATGAGTTTATATTTCAATAAATTGAGTTACGATAGAAAATTTTGAGGGATGTGAAGGATGAAGTCTTCTATTTTGAACTATCCAGTGATCGGTATGAGATCTTCTGGATCTGATTCCCAGAAGATTTCTACCAGTGGCTTGACAAGTTACAAGAAACCACATAATGTAAAGATTGCATCAAGAAAATATTTAATTGGATGATTGAGGGACTCACTTCTCTTCACAGGTTGGATCACTAGATTTTTCAAGCTATGGAATTATGGGTCCAAACTATCCTGGAAGGATACATCATTGAATTTGTTTTGAAAAATCACCAGTCATTCTCAAAGGAAGAAGCAATTTTTTATGAGGGAGCCCAAGGGAGATTACTAGGAGAAATTTCATTGTGGATGAAGATATTGTTGGTGGAAGAAGGAATTCTATAGATTCATTTGGTTTAAATGGTCGAGCAAAACTCTTTATGCATGAGGGGAGGATGATTCAGGAGAGGATCCATTAGTTAGGATATGCAAGTTCTTGAGGTATGGGGGGTCATCGTGAGAAGATTGTCAGAGACAAGCATGCCGAGAAAAGGGATGTGGCGCTTGAAAATAGGTGGTGAGAGTAGATGCAAAAGTTTATGAAGAGGCTTGATCAGTCACTTAAGGAGATCAACCTCGAGAAGAGTCATACAAGAGAGTTAGAGAAGATGAAAGAGTTGCAGTTGCGTGGAAGGTTGGCCAGCCAATGGTTGAAGGAGAAATTTGTAGAGAAATATGAGAGCTCTAGAGAGAGTAGATGAGATGGAGAAAATTCAGAATAAAGAATCACGACCAGAGTCACCATCGAGGAACAAGACTCAGTTGTAACCTCTGAAGAAGTTGCGGGAGAATCAACCTCTATAGCGCCCGAAGATGTAAAGTATACTATAGGAATTGATATGATATGACCTCCTAATGTGACCCCCTAGGTTAAGTAATACCATCTTGAATACACAGGAACCAACCTTGCATCTCCCAATCCCTAAGCGCAATCTTCCAATCCGATAAATTATACAATAAACTCTCCCATAATTCCTATCATTTCTCTTTATTCTATTCGAACCAATTCGAGTGGTATCAATAGCAGTAGTCTAGCAAGTTATTTAGTGTTATCGCAACCAGGACCTCTAGGATTTATCTTGATAGGGTCCCCAAATCCTCCCATGGTGCATCAACACACGGGGTCCCTCATGGGTAAAGGGATTGAGGATGTGGAACAACATTGGTTCCTTTGTGAGGCCATCTGGAAATCTCATGGAACTTTGGATGCTAATAAACTAGTTGATTTTCAAACCACATTAATGGATCGGGCATTAAAATGGTATATGAAATCCATCGAACCAGGGAATCCCCAGGGGTAACCATTTTCTTTACCACGATTCAAACAAAAATTTAACATTGAATTTAAACTACTTGAATCTGAGCAACAAGCTCTTTCTGAACTACATGAAATCAAATAGAGAGATAGGGGATCTTCCTAGGAGTATAACCAAAGATTCAAAGACGCGATATGAAAATTAGCCAACCCCATTCATGAAGACCACGAACGATAATGGTTCATTCAAGGAATTTTACCATTAACTTAGATTCCCTTAACCCAATAGTAGATAACTACATTGTGGGAATCCCTATAACAGACTATGAAAATTAAGGTGACAATGAGATATCTCGATGACTTACGGGTAATAAGACCACCCAATGACTATAATATTACACAACTGCAAGGCCATATTTCCTCCTTGACTGATAAAATTCAAGACCATTCCTAGAGCATCCTTCCCTCAAGTTTGGTGTACTAGTTGTTATATTGAGGGGAATACATTGATGAAGTGTCCTAGACCAAGGGGCGTTGGACCCCCCTTACAACCCATGGTTCCTACACCAATAGGACCGTCTAAAGGAGTTGTGCAAGTCACAACTAGAACACCATTCCATGGACCTATGCAGTACCATGCCTTCCAAAACCATCAGGGTAGTTAGAATAATGACTATTTTGAAATCTGTCGAAGTCATGGGCACCCCCCTCGACACTTCCAAATCCTATAGAAACATGCCCCAATTCCAAACACAGTCTACTGTGAGTTATGTGGGTCATTGTTGACCCAAAAATATGCTTTGGGCTCAACATGGTGTTTAACACCTTCATTCCTCCGCAAGCATCCCTTTGTGCTATGGTTCCAGTCGAAGACAATGGCGAGGGTCATAGTTACTATGGCCTCTACCCTTGAAAGAGTATCAATTGGATTCCTTCAAAGATTTTTTATCTAATTATCTAAATACTTATCGGTCACTAGAGAGTATCAGGAAACAAGGTCAAGTCAGTTGGAAACAGTCCATGTTAGTTCAAAGTTGTTGCATTCAGTTGGGTCAGTGCTTCCATGGTCAGTTGAGGGATATTAAGTTCAAATGGATATCAAAGTCATGGTTTTCCCTACTCTACTATCTAGTTTTGGGCAGTAGTATAACAACCATGATCATCACTATGTCCATCAACATCTTAAACGGTACCCAAATAGGCTCATCCTGACCTTGCTCATCTTGTCATGGGACCATGTGTTAATATTATGGTAGCTGCGGGAGGTATTTACCTCCATGTGTGAACCTAACGAGAATAGAAGACTCCGGGAAGCAAGAGAAACCCTAATAAGTTGGCTAATAACCCTAGAAGCCTTGTTGGCTCAAGAAGATAATTTATATTAGGATATTAGCCTCCAAGAGAAGAAGTCGACCAAAAATAATAATAATATACTGAACAGACACATATCTAGAAGGAGAAGTTGGCCCCAACAAAACTGGCAGGACTACTATAAATACAGGGTGCTAGTTCTCATTTGTAGCACTCTCAGAATTGCAGTTTTCCCAGTTGGTGCGCACTGCAGTTGCAGTCTTGTGCGCAGGTTTGGAGGAGGGTTATAGGTGCAGTTGCAGCAACAACTAGTTTCATTATTGTCTTGAATATCTCTTGGCTAGGGTTTGGACTATCTGATCAGCTTTTTTTGATGCGCTATCCTTGGGGAAAGGTGTGCTACTCTTTGTTTGGCTATCTAGCCTAGGGTTTTCTTTCGAAGGAATTCTCAGTCAAGGTTAAGGTTCTCGGAGGGAGGCTTCGGCCTATGGTTGGGTGACGAGGGTATCGTCAATGGTAAAATGAGCACACCATATTCTATATTCTAACAGGTTATGGGTCCACACCCCTTCATTCAGCCTAAAATGATGGAAGGAAACATAGACGCTAGACATTGAGCTCATTGAGGAACTATCGCTAGGGTTACTATCAGGAGCAGTTTCCAAAAGTACTGCAGCTAGGGTTACTAGCAGAAGCCATTGTAGAAACCCTAAACCTCTTGTCGAGGCAACTTAAGTGATGATATTGACCTAATCTTTGGATAGATCAGTGCGCCCTAGCCCAACGCATCTTCTGGTACTCTCAGAAGGCCAAGACGTGAAGTTTGGATTTCTAGTCAAATCTAGGGTTTGACAAAGTCAAGCAAGCCATGACGAACTCTATGAAGTCTGAGAACAAGCTAGATGGAGCCTCTAACTTCAGAGCATGGAAGACAAGGATTGACCTCATCCTTGCTAAGAATAAAGTGTTGGATATTGTGAAAGGAAAGATCGTGAAGCCATAGTTTAAAGAAGGAGAAGAGAAGGAACCATAGAACGTTGCAGCTATGGAGAAGGTCAAAGATGTTGACATCAATGCCATGAGTATCATAGTGTATTCCATAAAATGCCACTTGATACCCTACATCTCCCATCTTGACTCATCGAAGAAGATTTATGATGCCCTAACAAATCTCTTCTCAGTCATAAACATTGGATAAGTTATGAGTCTGAAGAATGAGCTCCGTGACATGAAGATGAATGATGACGAAAACATAACATCATACCTTGTAAGGATATCCCAGTTAAGAGATCAACTACAAGCTATTGAAGAGATCACTTCAGAAAAGGAATTGGTGAACATAGTACTCAATGGTCTTCGCAAGACATGGGATGCATTTGCTGCAAGCATGAACACAAGGAAGGAGTACCCGACATTTGAAGAACTTTGGACTTGCTATGCTCAAGAAGAATCAAGGATCAATGCAAAAGAGAAACCCCAAAAGAAGTACGATGATTAAGCCTTCACAACAAGATTCAAGAACTTCAGGAACAAAAGGAAGTTTGGTTCAAGGAGGAAGCCAAATCAAGAGAAAGACATTTCAGAAATACAATGCTTCAACTGTCAAAAGTACGGTCACTACAAGAATCAGTGTCCTGAGCTAAAGAATACTAACCAAGATGGAAGAGACTTCTTCTACTAAAAGGTAACAACACTCTTCTTATTTCTTGTGCATATCTTGATTGCATCGTCTTTGTACATATCTTGTATATCTATCTCCTGGAAAATAATGTGTTCCAAGAATAACTATACCTATGGAAGAATAACAAGATAAGAATGAATATCATTAGACAATACACATGAAGGGATGAAATACAAATCATGTGGAAGCTACTGCAAGATAAGCTAAATCAATCATGAAGAGACTTAGAAGTCAGACATCAAGAGGAATTGGAGAAAGACTTATGACAACAACTAAGACAGAAGAGTGGACTCTGTTAGGCAAAGAAAGCCAATTATATATTGCAGAAGATAATAAGGATGCAGATGGAAGTATGGACTCTATCAGACAGAGGGAGCCGATTATATGCACTCTTACATGAAGCAAGGATTAGGAGGGAGCTAATCCTATGATCCATTGAATATGATGAAATGTATATATCCATGGTAGCATCCATGAAAGATAGTACGTGTTCAACTCAATTGCAGAAGAAGACCTCTTCGAAGAGAAGCCTTAAAGTATTCCTGGTTGTCCATCTAGATCCGTGATCCTATGATGAAAAGAAGAAGTGGAATATCTAGAACATGTAATCTCCATGAATCCAAAAGATAATGAAAAGCATTAAGAAGAACATGAAGATTCCAAGAAAGAAAGAAAACCCAGAACAACCAGTCATTACATCAATAATCACAAGATTACCAAGCCTGATATGAAAGCAATCAAGCAAAAGAACTGAAAGTTGTGATGAAGAACAATGTATGGAAGACTTATGAATGAAAGCATTACAAGATCCAGAACCAAAGATTCTCCCAGATGGAGGAGAATACTATGATGATTGATTGTTCCAGTACACTATACTTATCTCTATATAAGTCATTATATCATCCGCAACATCCATGAGTTGGAATTCTACATCAAATAAATGAAAAGAATGTTCTTCAGAGAAATTGAATAAAGAGTGTATGAAGAGAAATCTCAAGACTTTGAAGCATACCAGAAGAAGACTCATGTATGCAGATAGAAGAAGATAACTTGGTGGATAACCTCCAGTGCACAACAGAAGTGTGGTGAATATTTCCTATAACATCAAGATGACTACTCAGAAGATCATATCTCATGATGACAGAAGAAGTGCCACATGGATATGTTCCAGTTCTCCAACTATGATATACTCTATTGTTCAGATATACATGAAGCCTTCACAGTATTCCAGAGTAAAGAACATTTGAAATCAATCATTACATTATCCATGATGAAGTCCAGAAAGGAGAGGTAAAGCTCGAGTATATTCCCACTGATGAGAAGACAACATATATCCTGACAAAACCTCTATCCAGAATCAAGTTTGTATATTTCTGAAAGAAGGCGGGGATCGGGAAGATTCTCCAAGATAAGAGAAGGTATGGAAAAATATTTTTGAAAAACATTTATTTTTGTGATTTAAGTAACTCTCCAGTTAGGAGGGAGCATTTATCTTTGCAATTGAAAAATAGTCCAGATTGGACAGATGCTTTCCTCTTTGGAAAGTGGATTGAGATTTCTGACGGACAGTGACCTCCCATTGCAGTTAACATGGGAGGCAGACTGATTGCTGATGTATCATAGACAACGACTTCCCATTGTGGTTAACATGGGGAGTGGTATAAGACAGTCATTCTTCTTGGCAGTCACTCTGAGTAGTGGTCAAGTAGAATGGTCCACCTCACCGGACAATCATTCTTTCGAAGTTCACAATTGTGAGCAGTTTCGAAGAATGGTCCATTTTGGAGGTTGATGCAGGACATACATTCCTTAGGGCAGACTCATTCTCTCTAGGTTACACTTTGTTTAGTGTCATAGGAATGTCCCAGCGTGGGGAATGGTCTGGACAGTCATTCCTTAGGGAAGACTCATTCTCTCCAGGTTACACTTTGTTTAGTGTCGGAGGAATGGCCCAAGGTGGGGAATAGTTCAAGCTCAGCAATCAGGGACAATCATTCCTTAGGGTTTATACATTCTCTCCAGGGTGCACTTTAATTAGTGTAGGAGGAATGGTCCAAGGTGAGGAATGGTCCAAACATTTCTTAGGGTTTATACATTCTCTCCAGGGTGCACTTTAATTAGTGTAGGAAGAATGGCCCAGGGTGAGAAATGGTCCAGGCTCAGAAATCAGAAATAATCCTTCTCCCTTGTTTGTGAAGAATAGGGCAGATAGCCCATTGTTGATGAGGGAAAATATTCTTTCAGATATCACAAACGTGAGTGAAAGATTGGCCCATAGGATTCAGTTTATCCTTAACAATATTTTTCTATGCAGGATGGCATCAGATGATTGAGACTACCTGTCTCCGGACAGTAGAGATATACTACTATGGTGGATATGTTCCACTATTCATGAGGCAAATATTCTTTCAGAGCTCACGGATGTGAGTGAAAGATTGGCCCAAATAATTCAGTATATATCATAACATTGTTTCTATGCAGATTGCTATCAAATGTTTGTTATGAAGATTGTATGACAGTAGATGAGGACTACTGTGGTGAATATGTTTCACTGTTCACAACCATACGTTGTTGATCAAGTAATTGTGTTTTACTTGATGTGGTAGTGAACCATTGGATTGTAGTTATGTACTACTATGAATAGACACAGTTGTGCTCTATCATTGTTCTAATTGCCTTGAAGACTATCAACAGTTTATTGGAGATAATGACCATTCATATGGATGATGAACAAAGACTTTCCAGACGGAAAACAGTTCAGAAATTTTACTCCTCTTGTATCACTCTATGGTGAGAGTGACTTATCCAACATCATATCTAATTACTCAGATGAATTATGGTTTCAAGAGTTGATGTAGTTGATGGTGATGGTGATGCTCATGATCTAGTCATGAAATAGTCTAGATGACTATATTGATGCTACCAAGTAAATGGTATGTTTTTGTGCTCAAGTCCATTACCTGTAAATACCTATCTAGCTAGGAGGGAGTGTTAATATAATGGTAGTTGCGGGAGATATTTACCTCCACATGTGAACCTAATGAGAATAGAAGACTCCATGAAGCAAGAGAAACCCTAATAAGTTGGCTAATAACCCTAGAAATTAGCCTCCAAGAGAAGAAGTCGGCCAGAAATAATAATAATATACTGAACAGACACATATCCAGAAGGAGAAGTCGGCCCCAGCAAAACTGGCAGGACTACTATAAATACAGGGCGTCAGTTCTCATTTGTAGCACTCTCAGAATTGCAGTTTTCCCAGTTGGTGCGCACTGCAGTTGCAGTCTTGTGCGCAGGTTTGGAGGAGGGTTGCAGCTGCAGCTGCAGCAGCAGCTAGTTTCAGTATTGGCTTGAATATCTCTTGGCTAGGGTTTGGACTATCTGATCATCTTTTTGTGATGCGCTATCCTTGGGGAAAGGTGTACTACTCTTTGTTTGGCTATCTAGCCTAGGATTTGCTTCCAGAGGAATTCTCAGTCAAGGTTAAGGTGCTTGGAGGGAGGCTTTGGCCTATGGTTGGGTGACGAGGGTATCATCAATGGTAAAATGAGCACACCATCTTCTATATTTTAACACCATGTTCTTTACCCCTTAGGGGAGGCCTTCTCGGTGTAATTTTTGAGTTATGAAACCCTCCCATATCATAATACCTCATGTCAATGCTTCTTAGTTCATATTTGATGAGCTAAGCATGTAGTTTGTGAAATTTTATCTTTGGCCCCTTTCGCCTGTCACTAGGGGGGTCCCATGGGGAGGGGTCCTTTTAAAACGAATAAAATTCATTTTGGTCACATTTTTTGAAATAAAACACTACTATATTGTAGAGATCATGAAAATATTTCCAACATGCTATCATGATCCTGATTCCGAGTTCGTATGACCCCCCTACGGAGGACGCAAAGTTCGCGTCACCCGAATGGCCAAGACCAACAACTATGAATTCATGGTATGATTCTATTCAGATTGTTGTTTTAAAGGGAAAATAAAACCTAAGGATGGTGTAGTTTAGTGTGATACCTTTCCAACTATATATCATGTACTTGGTTTTGACCCCTAGTTGGTGAGAACAAGACTTAACAAGTTCATGACCACTTTTGGACATCAGATTGGTTGCAGTGGTTTGGGGTTACAAAAATTTTTTTTAAGGGGTTTTAAATCAGGGATTCAGTAATTCCACATTGTAGTGGACTCAGATACCTTTCTAACAACTCCTAATTTTCCTCATTCTGACCTCAGATGGCCCGGTTAGAGTTGTCACACGTTTTTCAACTATTTCGGGTAAAGGGGGCCAACTAGCTTGCATAGCGGGGTTTCTTGAAAGATAAAACAACCATTAATGGCCCCAACACACAAATATATATCCATCTTGTCTAATTACTCGTCGATATATTTTCGACGAAACTTCATTTTCCTTGATTGGATATCGTATGGCAATATGGCACCTTTCGCAAGATTGGGTGTCATGTAGGCCCACCAACAAGTCAGGGGTTTTATGCGGTGGTTGTTCCAGGCCGAAATTGAGGGGTGAGGTGGCATCATTTCGGATTAGTGACCACATGTTCTCGACATGATCTTCGATACCTTTCCAACGACATGTTCTTCATCCACTTCTGACCCTGTCTCATCTGGTAATATTTTCTCACTAAGTCAACAAGGTCATGGTCAAAAGTCAAAGTCAAACTTTGACTTGGCACAATTTTCGAGAAATATTAAAAATAGTGGAAAAATAAAAATAAAAATAAAAAAAGGAGAAAATTAAGAATAAGACTTGCACCCCTCATACAAAATTGGGGAAATTAGAAAAATCGTTTTTTTTGTGGAAAATACAAAACCCACCCTCCTCCTCTCCTCTGGCTCATTTGACAGGTGCATTTGAGAGGGATGGAGCTCTGCAACTGAGGTCTTCAATGGAAGATGACGGGTTCCAGAAAACAACTTGATATTTTCCATGGAAACAGTCCAGGCCATACTCCATCCCCAAGCACAGGGTACAGTTATTCAAAACGACCGAGGCGAAGTCAAGAATGCAACCATATGGAGGTGGAATAGTCAAAATGACTGGGGTGAAGTCATGAATGCAACCATGGAATTCACCTCCTCAAATTCAGTTCATAATTTTAGTGGCACGCCCGAGAGTGATAGGGGCTCATAATTGGCCCAAAAACATCCGCTGGAAGGTGGCCTAATTGGGGGCCTTCAAGGCCAAATTGGGTCGAACGAGGAAAACCCATTTCAACTACAGGTATGTAGGCCTGTAGCAGCCTGTCTGTTATGGTGTCCAACCCATAATTTTACCTCAATTTTATTTTTTCCCTGATCATTCTCCCGACCGGCTCCTTCCCGTGTACCTTTCCAGGGCCATATCTTACTCATCTGGAGTCAGATTTGCACCAAATGAAAGGCAGCGAAAAGGTAGAAAATAGATCTACAACATGGACACATAAAAAATTAGTTTTTGGTCTATTTGGTATAGGGGAAAATTCTCTCAAGGTTCAGGCCTAGGGGTTCCCTACACCGGAAAAGGCCCAAATCAAAGCCATGGTTCAGTCAACTCACAGGGAAAATTATAAGAAAAAATGNNTGGGGAGGGGGGGGGGGGTATAATCAGGTCTAAAAAGTGCTTGAACAACAATAATTTACTTACATACAACGACCAAGCCCAAATGACCCTTTCCCTCCTAAGAAACTCTTAAATTTCCCCACACCTTGGGGCTTCATATTGGTGAATCCGATAGCCATGGATGGTCGAGAACTGTCCTAGTTCACTTCCTCTACAACTGCAAAACATGTCAACAATCAAAGAGTCTTTGGGATGGCATAAGTCCCAAGGAAAATGATGATGTGGCATACTAATTTTTTTCATTTTATGAAAATGATCTTTTTGTAATAGTTTGGTTTGGAGGGATTTACTTTGGCTTGTAAAAATTGTAATTAAAGGGTCAAATTGAATATGTTTTGATTCCTTTTGATAAGATCCCTTTTGGATAAGTTTAATTTTTGATTAAAAACAAAACAAAAACTTTAACGGTTGGTCCACTTGTCACTTTTCCAAAATTGACAAGTGTCTTGTGACCTAACCCTAAGCCATCATCTTTTTTTTATAAATAAGAGGGAAGACATTGTGCAAAGGGGAGGAATGAATATAGTACCAAAGCTTTGCTAAAATTCTACAAATCTCTTTGTGTGTGTGATACTTGTTAAATTTTGGTTGTTGGGCATGTCACTTGTTGGTTAAGGGTTGAGGGGTAGTAGTAAGTACTTGCTATGATATCTATCTCCAGGAGGGATTGGTTAGCTAGGTGTTTGTTGCTACTTCCTTGGGTTTAACTTACTTGTTTTCATTTACTAATAGCCTTGTTTAACTTGTTTGACATGTTGTAGTGCTGATTTCCTGAAGTATTCAATTGTTTTCAGCCTTAGTTAGTGGTTGGGAGTCCCAGGGCCCCTTAGGACAACCCTTAAATAAGCCACTTAGCTGGTTGTTTATACTTGCTTGCTTCTTTTATTTTTCATGTAAATTTCTGTTATGATTTTCTTCTATTAACCTTGCTATCCCAAATAGGAAAATTAAACATTTTGGTCAATTTATCCTTCCGGGACAACCATTTTAGTTGGCTATTATATAACTTTCATGTGTAAATTTATGTTTCATTTATTTCAGTTTTTTCATATAAAATCACTAAAATTTCGTTGTTTGCATGGAAGGATACAATCCGATCACCTATTCTGCTTCTCTTAAGTGGTTGGGGACCATTTAAAGACCCATTTGAGGCAGAGGGTCCAACAAGACATCGAAGAAAAAAAATCAGATATGATTGGTAAATCCATCCATTCACACTCATTTTCACCTTGAATTCACTTGCACTCATTCTTAAAAATTTTGCACATGTACCCATGTCAATATGCTTTGCTCGTGTAAATAGGTTGAGCAGTTTGCTTATAAGTTTTTGTTTATAAAATATGATTTTTTTCCTTCATAAATAATCATCATTATTTCGAATTTTATTAAGTAAACTTCCAATCCCCATACAAGGAATCAGTTGGGGCTTTCATGCATATGGTGGCTTTTCCACTTGCAAAGAGACTCAACCCATTCCTTTGGGTTGAATGGTATAATTGTTTACTTGTAATTAGTTGATATTGTATTTCTTCATTGTATATTTTCTCGTATACTAATCTATAGGTGCTTGCCCCTAAAGGGGCCACGCAAAATCAACAAGCTAAAACATTCAGAAAACCACAAAAAACATGAAAACAAAGCAGGGGTCCACCCCATACACATTCAAAACAAAACCTATATTATCTAGCTATATGCGTACACATACTATTTAGTTGTGATGTATATGTCACATACTTATGTACTTATTTTTGTATAAATATTTAGATAGATTTCAATTTATTGACCAGGAGGCACGCTTGAGAAAGCGAGACGCGACCTCGCCACGTGCATGGCTTGGTCCTTTATTTCAAGCAATTTCAATTCCATAGAATACTAAATGTCAAAGTTGGGGAGTTTTCATCATGAGTCCCTCAGAAGTTGTCTAGTTAGTATAAATTGAGTGGTCTTTCCTTAGTACCACACGGTCAAGGAGTTGAATAGCTCAGCTTGGTTGGGATACTACACTGCTTGGGTAATCTCAACTAAAACTCCCTTTAGGGGGGTCCTGGGCCTATTCCTTTTCACAGGTATCCTTCTTCCATCCAAGCGGCCTTAAGAGCCCAAAAGCACGAGTGATGAGAATAGGCTAATCCCTACTTCTATGAACTACATGGGGCACTCTTCAACCTAACCATCGTGGTATACTAAGAATACTCTCCTTATACTGGTTGGCACAGTTCCGGAATAATAGGTGTTTTCCTGATCGGGATAACCTTTAAAATGGTGTGGTGGCCAATGCATGTGTTAATAACTAAAAATTCACCAATAAAATACATTTTAAAGTCAAACATTTTGTCAGTCCACCCTTCATACACGAACATAAATTGCAGCAATAAATACCCCCCTGCACATAGTTGTAACAACTCATAAAAAGGTTTTCCATATTCATTTACATCCACCCTTTTGATTTGACAATTTTTCGAGATCACTTCCTCGGTCACCCCAAGGAGTACCAAGCCATTCAGGGATTGTTTCCCTGCGTTAAAATCTTTGAACAACTTGTTGTTTGCAATTTACAACGATATGAAAAGACTTGGTTGTAGATTTTAAACTCACTTTTCACCCTTACTTTTCACTTTTTTCACTTGAGGCATCCACTGTTCTATTTCTAGGACCCTGGTTTACCCCGGGGAACCCATTTTGTGCCATTTTCCAAGGATTTAGTGGAGCGAACAACTCGTTGTTCGCTTTATTTAGTTTGTTGTTTTAAAAATATGTGAACTTATTTTCATTCCATTGTCCTTAATTTTCACCCCCCGGGCCATTTTCTCCATCTAGAAAGCTGAGGGAGTACAACACCCAGGGTGGGTGGTCCTAAGAAAGAATTCTTGTAAGTCTTTCACCTCTCCTTTTTCCCCTTCCTTACCACCTCATGCAAAGGACCATCTAAGTTGTGTGTAGTCCTTGCCTCGTGTCAAGCTATCAAAGAGGCTATAACCAGATTCACAACCAGATAGGTTGGATCTGTCCCAATGGACATGTTTTTCTTATAACCCGCCCCTTTTCCGGTGACCATATTGGGGAGCTTGCAAATATCTTTAGTTTTTCTTGTATCCCAAACTTGTACTGAGCATTGGACCCAAAAAAATTTAAGGTCCTTTTCCCACATGTTGATAGAATTTTGTGGCAAGGTATTTCAGTGAACCTATGGATTTTCTTTGGTACTTGTTATAGCTCATTTCCCTTGCAATTTCGTTGCATTTGGAAGTCATAATTACCATAAAGTTTTCCTTTCCTTTTACCTTGTCATTTTTCGGTCCCACGTGTTCGAAGTCACGTGAGAATTTATAAATCTTTCATACTTTTCCTTCCACTACGAGAAGAACAAAAAAAACATTTGTTTAAGTTGGGTTATTTTAACATTGTGTCAGAACTGTTAGAATATAGAAGATTGTGTGCTCGTTTTACCATTGACGATACCCTCGTCACCCAACCATAGGCCGAAGCCACCCTCTGAGCACCTTAACCTTGACTGAGAATTACTTCGGAAGCAAACCCTATGCTAGATAGCCAAACAAGGTATAACGCATCTTCCTCCAAGGATAGTGCACCAACAATAGCTGATCAGATAGTCCAAACCCTAGCCAAGAGATAGTCCAAGCTCACACTGAAAACTAGTTGTTGTTGTAACTGCATCTGCAGCCCTCCTCCACATGTGCACACCAAACTGGGAACTGCAGTGCGCACCAACTGGGAACTGCAATTATGAGATGTGTCAAAATGAGAACTGGCGCCCTGTATTTATACTGGTTCTACCAAATTTGTTGGGATCGACTTCTCCTTCTGGATATGTGTCTGTTCATTATATTATTATTATTTCTGGTCGACTTCTTCTCTTGGAGGCTAATAACCTAATATAAATTATATTCTTGAGCCGACAAGACGTCTAGGGTTATAAGCCAACTCATTAGGGTTTACTCTTTCTTTTCGGAGTCTTCTATTCTCGTCAGGTTCACACGTGGAGGTAAATACCTCTCGCAACTACCATAATATTAACACTCCCTCCTAGCTAGGGAGGTATTACAGGTAATGGTATTGAGCACAAAAACGTACCATTTACCCAGTAGCATCAATATAGTCGTCTAGACTATCTCATGACTAGATCATGAGTATCACCATCACCATCAGCTGCATCATCTCTCGAAACCATACTTCATCTGAGTAATTAGACATGATGTTGGATAAGTCACTCACACCATAGAGTGATACAAGATCCACTCTTAGAGTCTAGAGGAGTAAATTATCTGAACCAATTTCCATCTGGAAAATCTTTGTTCATCATTCGTCTAGATGGTGATTATTTTCAATAATCTGTTGATAGTCTTCAAGGCAGTTAGAAAAGAAATAGAACACAATTGTGTCTATCCATAGTAGTACATAACTACAATCCAGTGGTTCACTACCACACCAAGTAACACACAAGTACTTGATAGCAACGTATAGTCACGAACAGTGGAACATATCCACCACAGTAGTCTTCATCTACTGTCATACAGTCTTCATAACAAACATCTGATAGAAACCTGCATAGAAACAATGTTATGATATATACTAAATTATTTGGGCCAATATTTCACTCACATCTGTGAGCTCTGAAAGAATATCTGCCTCACGAACAGTGAAACATATCCACCATAGTAGTCTATATCTACTATCTTCATAACAAACATCTGATAGCAACCTGCACAAAAAAAATGTTATGATATAAATTAAATCATTTGGGCCAATCTTTCACTCACGTCTATGAGATATGAAAGAATATCTTCCCTAAGAGTAGAACAATGAGATATCTGGAGTATTCTTCTCAAGCAAGGAAGAATAATTGTCCTGTCTTCTGAACATGGACCATTCCCCGCCCTAGGCCATTCTTCCTACACTAATCAAAGTGCACCCTAGAGAGAATGTATAACCCTAATGAATGTTGAGTCTGGACCATTCCCCACCCTGGTCCATTCCTCCTATACTAATCAAAGTGCACCTTGGAGAGAATGTATAAACCCTAAGGATTTTTTGTCCCTGATTGTTGAGCTTGGACCATTCCCCAACCTGGGCCATTCCTCCTACAATAATCAAAGTGCACCCTGGAGAGAATGTATAAACCCTAAGGAATGACTGTCCAGACCATTTCCTCCATTAACCACAAGAGGAAAATAATGTCCTGCATCAACCTCCAAAACATAACATTTCTCATGTTAACCACAATGAGAAATCGTTGTCCGGGGAGGCGGGCCAGTTTTCTTGAGTAACCCTCAAGAAGAGAGACTGCCCTAGACCACTCCCCATTTTAATCACAATGGGAAGTTGTTGTCTATGATACATCAACAATCAGACTACTTCCCATGTTAACCACAATGGAAAGTGACTGTCTATCAGAAGTCTCAATCCACTTTCCGAACATGAAAGCATATGTCCAAGATGGACTATTTTTCAAATTTAGGGATGAATGTCTTCAATAATGTTTTCAGTGCTCCCTCCTAACTTGGAGAGTCATTTCTTCCTTTTTCAATAAGAGGGAAGTTGTTTCCACGAGCTCTGGCTTGAGTACATAAAATCTTTCAACTTGGATAGAAGCTTTACCAAAATGTCTGCTTATCTGCTCATCTGTGGAGATGTGTATTGGAGAATCATTTTCTTCTTTCTGGACTTCATCATGGATAATGTAATGCTTACTTTCCATTGTACTTTAGTCTGGAACATTGTGAAGGCTTCATGTAGATCTGAACAATAGAGTATATCATAGTTGGAAAACTGGAACATGCTATGTGGCACTTTTTATGTCATCATGAGATCTAATCTACTGAGTAGTCATCTTTATAGGAAATCTTCACCACGCTTCTGCTGTGCACTAGAGGTTCTCCACCAAGTTATCTTCTTCTATTTGCATACAAGAATCTCTTTCTGGTATGTCTCAAAGTCTTGATATTTCTTTTCATATGCTCTTTATTCATTTTCTCTGGAGAACATTCTTTGCATTCATCTGATGTAGAACTCCAACTCATGGATGTTGCGGATGATATAATGACTTATGTAGAGATAAGTCCGGTTTACTGGAACAAGTAATCATCATAGTCTTCTCCCTCCATCTAGGAGAACCTCTGGTTTTAGATCTCGCAATGATTTCATTCATAAGTCTTCCATATATTGTTCTTCATCACGACTTTTAGTTATTCTACTTGATTGCTTTTAGTGAGTTCATATCAGGCTGGTAATCTTTGTGATTCTTGATACAATGACTAGTTGTTCTAGTTCCTCTTTCTTTCTTGGAATCCTCACGTTATTCTTCATGTTTTTCTTTATCTCTTGGGTCCATGGAGTTTCTTATAGATTCCATTCCCTAGAGATTCCACTTCATCATAGGATCACGGATCTGGATGGACAACCAGGAATACTTTAAGGCTTCTCTTCGAAGAAGTCTTCTTCTGCGGTTTGAATTGAACATGTACTGTCTTTCATGGTTACTACCATGGATAT
>ML797481.1:600557-636809 GCA_009831015.1 Picea engelmannii
TCTAGTTGGTGCTAGAGAAACCAGGGAGTTGGTGCTTCCTTCTAGTTGGTGCTAGAGAAACCAGGGAGTTGGTGCTTCCTTCTAGTTGGTGCTAGATAAACCAGGGAGTTGGTGCTTCCTTCTAGTGGGTGCTAGAGAAAACATAGAGTTGGTGCTCTCAGCAAGTTGCAGCTTGCAAAACAGAGGTTGTAGCCTCATTATGAGTTGGTGCTCATATGTATGATAATTTAAAAAATGTAATTATTACTTATCAAATAAAGAAAAAGAGGTTTTTACCCTGTATGGGTTTCCTCGGAAAATATCTGTCTCTGTGTTTCTCATATATGTGATTGATGTTGAATGTGCCAGTGTTTATTTCCCTGCATTATTGTGATCATCATTTAGTGTTTCTGCAAAGAGTTTTAAAAGAAGCATAATTGTTTAAGCTCGGTAACAACTGATTCACCCCCCCCGTCTCAGTTGTCCAACAGGGTTTTCGGATCCAAGGGAGCATGTAGCGCATTGTATTCATATATGGGAAGTTGCAAAACTACCTTCTCAATTGTGGGTGCATTATTTTATTCATTCCTTGGGATAAATTCCAGCTGCTTGGTATATACATGAGGAACATCGAAGCCAAATGGCTTGTTGGGAAATCCTTCAACGATAGTTCTATCAAGACTTCTTATTACTAGGTAAGTCCCATGAAATCACTTTAGCTTTTCAATATATTAAGAAAATATTTTTTTTTGATAAAGTTAAGCATATACATCCTCCTAATGTATTTCTTGAACATGAGTACCTCATTCATCATAGTCTTTACCCATCCCCTTCTCGATTACCAGTGGTATGTCTTACTATTGATAGAAACCCAAAAGATCTTTATGACCTTGAGGAACTTAGGCATCTAACATTTCAGGAATACGAAGGGACTAGGGAGGTTAAATATACTATCCCAAATGATGTTAGTAGTTCCTATACCAAACCCTTGAAGTTTCAGAAAGTCAATATAGGAACTGATGAGAATCCTAAGCTAGACTCCATTGGAGACTATTGGGATGAATAGACCGTGACAAAGATACAGGCTCTGTTGTAGGAATATGAGGATCTATTCCCTGTAAATTTCTCAGAACTAAAAGGTATTAAGGGGAATTTAGGAGAGACGAGGATAGAGTTGAATCCTGAATCAAGACTAGTCAAGCATAGGCCATATTGGATAAATCCCCAAGTTAAAGAGAAGAAGGATATTGATAGGATGCTCACAATTGGGATTATTTTCCCTCTCAATAAGGCTAAATAAATCAGTCTGATCGTGATAGAAACCAAGAAAGGTACATATGATATACGAGTTTATGTGGATTATAGAATCCTGAACGATGCTTGCGTACATGACCCCTTTCCTACCCCCTTTAGCGATGAGGTACTACATCAAGTAGAGGGAAATGAGGCATATTAGTTTATAGATGGGTTCTCCGGATATCATCAGGTTTGAGTCGTCAAGGAATATAAGAAGAAGACTACTTTTACTATTGAGTGGGGATCATTTGCCTACAACATTATGCCTGTCGTTCTGAAGAATACCCCAACATTATTTTCTTGAATTGTGATCGCAACATTCCGTGATTTCATTCATACGTTCCTTGAGGTATACCTAGACAATTGGAATGTATACAAATTAATTAAAGAGCACATTAGGATATTATGCTTGATGTTAGGACCGTTGTAGACGGTTACATATTTCCATTAATCTACAAAAATGTATTTTATGTGTACCATTTGGAAATATGTTAGGGAATATTGTTTGTCAGGAAGGAGTGCTAGTCGATCCTGCGAAAATTGCAGTTATTGTCAATATGTATCGTCCTACCACTATCAAGCAGTTGTGCATGACCTTGGGACATATTGGTTATTACAACCGATTTATCAGGGGTTACACGAGCATAAAAACACCTTTGGAACAACTTCTCAAGAAATCGAAAGGGTTTCATTGGACTCGGGACTGTGATAAATCATTTGACCTGCTGAAACAAAAATTGAGCATTGCACCGATTCTAACTTATCCTAAATGGAAAGTTGAATTACATGTCGATATTGATGCCTCTACAATTGCGCTAGGTTCCATTCTTGCGCAACCAAGGGAAGGAAACTTGGACCATCCTATAAACATTTCCAGTCGCAAACTTTCAGAAGTTGAACGCAACTACACCACAACCGAAAGGGAAGGTTTGGCTATGGTGTATTCTTTACAAAAGTTTAGGAATTATTTACTTGGAATTCATTTTAAATTTTTTACTGACCATTCTGCTTTGAAGTGTTTGGTGAACAAACACATGTTAGAAGGTCGCATTTTCAGGTGGTTTCTATTGTTTTAGGAGTTCTCTTTTGAGGTCATTGGTAAATATTTGCAAGTTAAATGTCGAGCCAGATCACTTGTCTCACCTAGAATTCAGAGAAAGTGGTGGACCTGTAGATGACCAAATCCCATATGCATATTTTTTCCGTATTGAGGCAATTCCTAATTATTTGTCAGACATTTCCCTATTTTTGACTACTGGTACTATGTCGATATGATATTCTGCAACACAAAAGAGGCACCTAGTGGTTAAGGGAGTAGATTATTAATTTATTGTAGGACAACTCTACAAATTGGGATTGGATAATATCTTGCAACGATGTTTGCTTGACCATGAAAACTTGATATTCTATGAGAATGTCACAATGGAGTTGTGGGAGGACATGTTAGTGAAAAGGAAACTGCTAGAAAGATCTTACAGGAAGGATTATGGTGGACTACAATATTTATGGTTAAATAGAGAGTGGGAAAACCATCCCATCGCGATGAGTTGCCTCTACACCATGTTCATGCACTACAACATTTTGAAAAATGGGTTGTTGATTTCATCGGTCTGATAAATCCTACAACTAACCATTCCAAGGCCATATACATAATTACTACAACTGACTACCTGACTCATTGGGTTGAAGCAAATGTTGTTCTGAATTGTTCTACGACCACTATAGCATGGTTTATTTTTGAGAATGTTATTACCAGGTTTGGTTGTCCTCACATATTGACCAATGACCAAGGATCCCACTTTCTCAGTGAAAATATAGCGACCCTTACCAGATAATTTTTTATTCAGCATCATAAGAGAAGTCCTTATCATCCATAAGCTAAAGAAATAGTGGAATCATTTAACAAAATATTGGAGATGGGGTTGACTAAGGTTTGTTGCGAAAATTAGGATGATTGGGATGAGAGAGTTCCAACTGTGTTATGGGCATACTGGACTACCACGAAACAGGTACATCCCATTCTAACTGGTATATGGCCAAGAAGCAGTTGTGACAACTAAGTTTCTCACCCCAATTCTATCCATTTCACAAGCTACCAAGATGACCGAGGGTGAATCCATTGTTGCGTGGGTGGAGGAATTGTTAGAACTTGAGGAAGCTATGTTCCTAGCAGATTTTCATCAGGATGTGGATAAATCTCGGAAAAAGGCCTAGCATGATTGACATATAAAGCGTAATTCATTTGCGTAGGGTGATTTCGTGCTATTATATGACAACAAGTATCATAAACATCCGGGCAAGCTCCAAATGTATTGGCTTGGTCCTTTTTTAGTTGTGGAAATCCGTGAATATGGAGTTGTCGAATTAGCGCAAATTGATGGAGTTTTTTGACCTGTCTAGGTGAATGGCGCATGCCTAAAGCCCTATAATGAATATAAGAAAGGTTTTTCCGGTTGAGGGTTTTCGGTATAATATCTTTGTGTACTATGTGAATGAGCCATTGATCAAATTTTGTTTTTCTTAAGAGTCTATATGCATTTCTTTACTTCACAGATTTAAAACTTACATGTGGTATCAGAGCTTGTTTTTGGATTCAGAGGGACGCCTTTGTTTTTGAGGGTTTGGTTCGGTCTTGATAGATCAATTTTATCTTGGGTCTGTGATAAACATGGGTTTAGTCGGAGCTTTTGTAGTGGTGATTTGAGTGTAGAAAGAGGAATGGAAAGCTCTTCTAGAATCGAGATAGAGAAGTTCAACGGTAAAAATTTTGAGCTATGGAAGATGAAGATGGAGGACCTTCTTGTAGACAAAGAACAATTGATCGTTGTGGATCCTGATACACAGCCTACTAGTACATCGTCTACTAGCACACAGGCTACCAGTACACAAACTACCAGTAGACCACCTACTGGTATGTCGAAGGAAGAGTGGGAGAAGTTGGATAGAAGAGCAAGGAGTATTATTCGACTCTACCTGGCAGATTCGGTTTTGTTGAATGTCTCAGGAGAATCTATAGCCAAGGAACTATGGGATAAGTTGGGGAATTTGTATCAATCAAAGTCCCTGGTAAACAAGTTGTTTCTTCGAAAGAAGTTGTATCGTCTTGGGATGGAAGATGGAGATTCTATGACAGAACATCTAAATTCCTTTAATACTCTTGTAAGTCAACTTGTTTCTGTTAATATTACGATTGTAGAAGAAGATAAGTGTATTACTTTGTTATGTTCTTTGCCAGACTCTTGGGATAATCTGGTTGTAGCAATTGGTAGTACCACTCAATCTACATTGAAGTATGAGGATGTAGTTTCATCCTTGTTATCTGAAGAGATGAGGTGGAAAATCATGGATAGTCATAGCACAAATGCTTTATTTGTAAGAGGTCATACCCAAGATAGGAACCCTGGTAAGCCTTCGAGGTGGAGATCTACATCTATAGGTAGATCTAAGTCTCCAGGAAAATCTTTGAGGAAATGCTGGAAGTGTGGTAAAAAAGGGCATTATAAGAAAGATTGCAAGTCTAAGAAGGTTGAAAAACCAAAGGGATCTGATATTACCTCTTCCACAGAGGTGAAAACCTCCACTGAAGAAGGAGGTGATGTTTACCTGGAATCTATAAGTACACATGCAAACCATGATGTATGGTTGATCGAATCAGGTGTGTCATACCATATGACTCTTCACATGGAGTGGTTCTTTGAATATGAAAAATATGATGGTGGTGATGTATTCCTAGGAGATGACTCGACAGAAAAAATATTGGGACGTGGAAGGGTTAAGTTGCTGCTAAAAGATGGAAGGATTAGAACACTTCTTGGGGTTCTGCATATTCCAAAACTAGTCAGGATCCTAATATCTGTAAGCAATATGGATGATGCAGGAGTGGATACTGTATTTGGAAACAACACTTGCAAGATGGTACGAGGATAAATGGTGTTTATGAGGGGAGTTCGGTGTGGAACTCTGTACAAGTTGATGGGAAGCACTTATATAGAGAAATAAAGAAGACAAGACCAATATTGTCCCTGGAAAGAAGACCATGTTGTGGCATCAAAGACTAGGACATATTGGAGAAAAGGGCCTTCGAACACTACACGGTAAAGGTATGGTTGAAGGTATCTCTAATTTCACTCTAGATTTTGATTTCTGTGAACATTGCATATATGGTAAACAGAGTCGAGTAAGACTCCCATCTAGTTCTACAAGAGAAAAGGGGATATTAGATTTGATACACAGTGATGTGTTTGGACCTGTTCCTTTTCCATCCCTAGGTAAATCTGTGTATTATGTTTCATTCATAGATGATTTTTCAAGGAACACATGGATTTATTTTCTTAGAAAGAAATATGAGGTATTTGATAAATTTAAAGAGTTTAAGGCTCTGGTAGAAAATCAGACAGAGAAGAAAATAAAGGTATTGAGAACATATAATGGTAGAGAATTCTATGGAAATGAATTCGAAGAATTCTATAAGAAGTGTGGTATAGCAAGGAAAAAGACTACTCCATACACTCCTCAACAGAATCGAGTTGCAGAAAGGATGAACAGGACATTGATGGAAAAATCAAGGAGCATGCTTTGCGGTGCCGGGTTAGGACAAGAATTTTGGGCAGAGGCAGTGGGTACAACATGTTACCTGGTCAATCGATCACCTTCATCAGTGTTGGATGATAAAACTCTACATGAGGTATGGTCTGGAAAGAAACCTTGTCTTTGACATCTTAGAGTGTTTGGTGTTGATGCTTATGTACATGTTTCAAAGGAAAATAGAAGTAAGTTGGATAAAAAGGATGAAAAGTTTATCTTTATTGGTTATAAAGATGGTGTGAAAGGTTATAAGCTTTGGAACCTACAAACCAAGAAAATTGTTTACAGTCGAGATGTTGTTTTTAGAGAGGTAAAAGATGTGTCCAAACAGGAATTCCTACCAATGCAAGATGAACCTGAGAAAATAGAGCTTGAGTTGGATGATGCAAAATCTGAATCATCTGAAGAAGAGGAAGCAGAAGAAGAAGAAGAAGAAGAAGCTCATACCCCGGTATTGAAGATATTAGTGAGATATAGAAGGCAACCAGAAAGGTATAGTCCACCTGATTTTCATTCCAATTTTGTTTTATCTATTATTGATGATGATCCCAAAACTGTCAGTGAAGCAGTGAATTTAGAGGATAGTAAACTTTGGAAGAAGGCCATGGTTGAAAAAATGGATGCCTTGGATAAGAATGAGGGATGGGATATATTTCAGTTTCCAGCTGGAAGAAAAATATTTGGTAGCAAATGGTTGTTTAAGAAGAAGTTTAATGCACAAGGTAAAGTGGAGAAATACAAATCTCGGTTAGTAGAAAAAGGTTATTCCCAGGTAGAGGGAATTAACTTTGGTGAGATTTTTCCTCCTGTTGCTAAGTTAACTTCTATTAGATTTATTTTATCTATTGTTGTTTCTTTTGATCTTGAAGTGGAACAAATGGATGTGAAAACAACATTCCTACATGGGGATCTGGAAGAAGAAATCTACATGAAGCAGCCAGAAGGCTTTGTAGTGATGGGAAAGAAAGAGTTGGTCTGTAATCTAAAGAAGTCACTATATGGTCTGAAGCAGTCACCTAGGATGTGGTACCAAAATTTTGACACATACATCCTTGGATTGGGATTTGTAAGAAGCAGGGCTGATCACTGTGTATATTCCAAGAAGGTTGGTAATCACTTCATTTATGTAGTGTTGTATGTTGATGACAATGTTTTTGGTAGGAAATAACATGGATGTTATCAAGGAGGTGAAATCGTAGCTATCCTCCAAATTTGACATGAAGGATCTCGATGCTGCTAACTTCATTCTGGGAATGGAGATTAAAAGAGATCGTGCAAACATGAAACTCTGGTTGAATCAGAGAAAATATGTTGAGACAATATTGCGGAGGTTTAATATGCATGGTAGTAAACCGATCAAGGTTCCTATTCCTATAGGTGTAAAGTTATCTGCAGATCAGTGTCCCAAGACACAGGAAGAAGAAGAGGACATGTCCCATGTTATGTATGCCAGTGCATTTGGCAGTTTGATGTATGCAATGGTTTGTACTAGACTAGACATTGCACATGCAGTGGGAGTTTTGAGCAGGTATATGTCAAAACCAGGGAAGGAGCATTGGACAACAATAAGGAGGGTCTTCAGGTATCTGCGTGGCACTACCAGTTATGGATTGTGCTACCAAGGAAGACCAGGATTGGACAGAGTGCTGGACATACATGGATTTTTTTATCCAAACTGGGCTGGAGATCTGGATTGCAGAAGATCTACAAGTGGGTATGTGCTTAACCTATTTGGATGAGTAATCAGTTGGATGAGAAAAAGACACGTTGTAGTGGCACTCTCAACTGCAAAAGTTGAATACATGGCAGCCACTCATGCAAGCAAGGAAGAAGTATGGTTACAAAGATTGTGTTTAGGTATTGGGTTGGTACAACAAGTAGTGAGATTAGATTGTGATAGTCAGAGTGCAATCTTCCTGGAAAATAACACAACTTATCATTCGAAGACAAAGCATATTGATGTTCAGTATCACTTTGTGAGAGACATGGTTGAGGAAAAGAAGGTGTTGCTAGAAAAGGTTGACACTTTGAAGAATGTTGCAGATTCATTGACAAAGTCTGTGAGCACAGGAAAATTCTCCTGGTGTCGAGTAACAATGGGAATTTTTTCCTTGGATTGTTGACTATATAATCCCCTGGACCCTTGGATGCAAAGAAAACAACAAGTGGGAGAATGTTGGGTATGTGTTATATTATTTGCATGTCTGTGTGTGGGTGTGTCAGATATGACAACTGCATCTGACGATCCCTCGTAATAGTTCTCTATTTGTTCCATGTGCACCGAGCGCTTTCCTAGGGGGCTCCCAGGGGGGGGGAAGGTATGCCCCCCCCTGGTTACGCATAATGTTTGGGGCAACACCGCGAAATTTTTTTTTTGGGCGGTTTTTGCTATTTTTAGCGGTTTACTAAAAATAATCCCAGTTTTAGGGATTAGGGTTTTGGTATCTACGGAATACCTAAAAACATTGCATATATTGTATAGTGAATGGTGAAATTCAATATAATGAATATAAAAAAGGTTTTCTCGGTTGAGGGTTTCTGGTATAATATCTCTGTGTACTATGTGAATGAGTCGTTGATTAAATTTTGTTTTGCTTAAGAATCTATATGCATTGCTTTACTTCACAAGTTTAAAACTTATAGCTATAAGTTTCCTTTAGGGCCTAATATTCATGTTTCCTCCCCTGACCATGTTGAGGGCCCCGACATCCATATGTATTGCTAAACAATGCTAATGGTACCTATATAACTAGTTAGAGGCAAATGATTCCATGAAGAGATCATTTGTGGTGGTTCAAGGTGTCATTATTGGCCCCAAAATCATAAAAGCTTCCTTTAGGGCCCAAATCTTGGGTTTTTCCCCCTAGCCATATCTAGGGTCTAGAGCGACATACTTAATGTTCAAAAAATCATAATGTTGACTATCCCCATCTAGAGACCAAGGATACCCTAGAAAGATCCTTTGTGGTGGTTCAACATATTGTTGGCCATGGATGCTTATAATATTCCTTTGGCACCTAAGGCATGGGTTTCCTCTCTAAATCATTTCCAAGGACCCAAGACCCATAACTTTTTCTCAAAATATCCTAATGATGCCCATATTCCCACTTGAAGGCCAAATATCCGCTCAAGAGGCCATCTATGGTGTTTTGAGGTGTCATTCATGACCATTGATCCCTAGAATCTACCTAAAACCTCAAGAGGTCAAGTGTGGTGGTTTATGGCTCCATGTTTGGCCTTGAATTCCTAGAATATTTGTACTTTATCCAAGGCTTGGGTTCCCCCCCTCGATCATATCACAACCTTGAGACCCATATCTAATGATCAAAACCTTGTGAGGGCACCAACATCCTTTCTTATAGGCCAAGGATACCTTGTAGAGGTCATGTGTGGCACCTTGGGGAATTTTTCATGGTTCTAGATGCCTTAAATATTTCTTTAGGACCTAAGGCATGGCCTTTTTCCATGTATTATTTCCAAGGCTCCATGACACATACTTATTTCTCAAAACCACCCAGTGGAACAAACATCCCAATTGTAGGCTAAGGATACCTTCAAGAGGCCATGTGTAATTTTTCAAGGCATCCTTCTTGGCCTTAGGCAGATAAACTATTCCTTTAGGACCTAAGGTTCATGTTTCCTCCCCTACCATGTTCAGGGCCCCAAGGCCCATAACTAGTGCTAAAACATGCTAATGGTACCTATATACATATTTATAGGAAAATGATGCCCTTAAGAGGTCATTTTTGGTGGTTCAAGATATAATTATGGGTCCCAAGGGCTGATAAGCTTCCTTTATGGCGTAACTATTAGGTTTGTTCCCCTGACTATATCTAGAGTCCAAAGAATCATCCCTAATTTTCAAAAATTCAGAATGATGACTATCCCCATCTAAAGACCAAGGAAACCCTGGAAAGGTCCTTTGTGGTGGTTGAACATGTCATTGTTGGCCCTAGATTACTAGAAGATTCCTTTAATACCTAAGGCCTAGGTTTCCTCTCTTGATCATGCCCAAGTAACCAAAACTCATATCTAGTGCTCTAAATCTCATAATGATGGCCATATCCTCACTTGAAGGATACACTACCCCTTGTAAGGTCATCTATGGTGGGTTGAGATATCATTAATGACCCCTGAGCCCTAGAAGCTTCCTAAAACCTTTAGAGGTCAGGTGTGGTGGTTTGAGGCATTGTGTCTGGCCCCAGATCCCTAGAATCTTTGTACTTTGGCTAAGGCTTGGGTTTCCCCCATCAACCATATCAAGGTTTTTAAACCCATACCTAATTCTCAAAACCTTGTGAGGGAATTAACATCCATTCTTAGAGCCCAATGATTCCCTCCAAAGGTCATGTGTGGTGATTCAAGACATTTTTCATGGCTTTGGATGCCTCAGATCTTTCTTTAGGACCTAAGGCATCAAATTATTCCTGGTATCATTTCAAGGGCCTTGGGACACATACCTACTACTCAAAATCATCTGATGGCACTAACATCCCCATTCATGGGCCAAGGATACCCTCAAAAATCCATGTGTGGTTGTTTGAGTCATCCTTCTTGGCCCTGGATGGATAGAAGCTTCCTTTAAGACCTAAAATTCATGTTTCCTCCCTTGACCATGTCCAAGGCCCCAAGACCCATGTATGAGGTGATATTAATGGCCCCTGTGTGCCTAAAATATTTCTTTAGGGCCCAAGGATAGGGTTTTCTCCCCCAACCATGTTCAAGGTACCATGACCCAAATCTAGTGCTAAAAAACTTTTAATAAAGCCCATATCCCCTATTAAAGGCTAAAGATCCTACATAAAGGTCTGATGTGGTGGTTCAAGTCCTCATTCATATTCCTTCATTCAAAAAAATAGTTGTGCACGAGAAAAATGTGTTCTCTACAATTGTACATATTTTTTAAAGTAAAATCCATCATTTAGATACACAACACCTACACTAATGGGAACATATGCATTATATTTTGCATGAAAAATAACATACCATTGTTAGAAAAAATCAAATTTCACATAATTGTACACAAATTCTATAAATTTAAATTATATATTCAAAAAGCTAATTCAATTTCCGACATTTCATATTTTTACACCATATTCAAACTCATTCTAAAAGTACCTCAAATCATCTCTCCAAGTTCATAAATTGTCGTTTCTCCATGTTTTCATTGCTAGTGAGGTGTCATGAGAGATCATCATTAGCTTGCACTCACTCGTACATAAATAAAAAATAGCGCCTAAAACAAAAAACAAGGTATGTTTAAAACTAAGTAAAAGTAAATTCTTCTAATTTAAAAAATATTTGTTATTGAAAAGATTTTTTGGTTAATATGTTGACAAACATTGTATAGTCAATCTGAAGCATTTTTTATGTCAATTTTTTATGTCCATTGAAGAGTTCAAACTTTAAAAACACCAACAACATTGTAGTGAAAATTTTGGACTTAACTTGTATTGAAGTTTAGAAAAACACTAACAACAATGTAGTGAAATTTCTCAAATTACAGTGTGTTGAAGTTTAAAAATTTTAAAATGTTTCAAGTGGACACTCCACCCATCAAGCAATAGATTCAACTAAATATTTGATACATAGAAAAAAGTGTGCCTATAAACTAAATAAATAAATAAGTGATGAATATATTAACCTTTATAGAAATATTATAAAATACAATTATATTATAATTATTATTTAATGAAGATTGTTCCATATCATTAATAGCATAAAAGAGACGTGGTCAAAATTAGAGTGAAAATTTGAATAAAAAATTATAATATATCAATAAGAAATGGGGTAATGGAAATAAAGATAATTAATGAAGGTAGTAAGGTCGAATTAAAAGGATAGAATCAAATCATAAATATAGCAGAGGAATTTAAAATTATTTAAAATTTTATTGAAAATATAATATAATATTAAAATTGGAATGTAAGTATAATAAAAAATAATATTTAATACTAAAAATGAATGTAGAATAATATGTTTAATTAATTTATAAATGATAGGTTTAATTATAAATGGCAATGAATGTAATATTTTAAGAATAGAAATGAGTATATGTTTAATGGATGTGAATATAATATTTTGAAATTAAATGTAAATAAAATATGTTTAATTAAAATGGGTGTGAGTATAATAATTTTAAAAAGGTAATTATGTGAAAGTTTATTAAGGTGGGAGATGAGGAATGAAAAAAAAAATAAGTTAAGAATTATAGAATATAGTCAAAGAGGAGAACTAAATCAATATAATTAAATAATAAAATGAAGGAAAAAAAAAAAACATTATTACAAGAATACTATAAAAGTTTTTTGTGTGTGTGTGTAAAGAATGTAAAATATAAAAGAAAACTAAAATTATGAGACTTAATAGAGAGAAAGATCGAAGATAAATGATTGAAATAAAAGGGTCGAGTAGGGGTGGATGGTTGTGTTAAATGAGCAAGACATATGGGTAAATGATGAAGATAATGGATGATGGGTTTCAAAGATCGGTTGAGTTTGTAGCTATTTTCATGATTAAAATTTGTTAGGACATTTATCAATTTCAAGGGCTTCCCTAATGATATGCCATGAGAAATAGGGGGTTTGTGCAAGGATTTTGGCTTAATTAAAGAAAATGAGATGTTTGTAAGAAATGTAGTAGTAAAATTTATTGTTAGACTAAGTTGGCCGAGTTTAGTATCAAAGCCCCTAGGTTTTAAATTTGAGTGCCTTTTGGTCAATGGAAGAAATTTGTAGACCTAGTAATTAATTGACCAGTTTGAGACTAGAAAAAGGTAAATAAAGAAAGAAAATTGTTGTTTTTTCTTTGGTATATTAATTACTTATATGGTGCTTAAATTGAATTGAAAAAATGGACATTTTACATAGTAATTTATTTCTATAAGCCACGGGATGTGGTTGAGTAGTGTATTCCTCAGTAGTTAGGGTTTACCCTAGCCAACATTGCCTTTGTTTGAAGAAACCTTGTTGCATATCCCGTGATGGAGGAGATGAAATTTCCATTTAAAGGTATTCACTATAGGTCCTATGTTGGAGTAGAAGTAGATGTTGGTTCATTCATTGGAGCCTAGTCTCTTTTGTTAAACATAAGTGATAAAAATAACATAGTGAACACCTACATCATGCACAAAATAAACACCATGATTTACCTTAGAAACCCTTAACCCAGAAAACCAACACCCAACTAGATATATATTATTTTGTTGGCCAATCTAGCCAAGCCAACCAAACACCAGGCCACTTGAGGCCAACTTGAGACATTTTACAATGGTACATTCAAAGTCGTTAAATAGGTTTCACCGTATGTGATACCATGGGTTACCTAGTACCATGGGCCTGAAAACCACCATTGGTAAACCCATCAATCACTAACTTAAGGTTATCTTAAGTACTCAATGATTGAGTCAATATTAACCTAACATCCCCCCCTTTAAACTTGACTTGGGATAAATATCTACCCCCTTCAGAATTTATTAATATTTTTAGGAAAACAACATGGCCCCCCTATCACTTAGGTATATGTCTATAATTTATGTCGGTGAACCATCAAACAAGAGGTACACATGCCTAAATAGGTCTTACATCCATATGGCCATTTTACATATAATAAAATCCAACTCCATAAAAAATAAAATAAAAATTCTATGTCTGAGCACTTGATGTTGTGAAACATCAACCCATTTCATTTCTAGCATCCCTCCTACTCCAAATACAACTACATAGACCAAGTACTTATTTTACCACTATATTCCTAAGAAAATAATGCAAGAATCATCTACCTGCTTCTTTATCTGCATCCCTCTTTGCTCCAAATCAAACACTCATTCACTAATTACTTCTTCTTATTTGTAGTTTGTCGTTGTTCCATTTTCCATTTTCTCTCGAAATATCACACAATCCCATGGCTAAGGAGAATGAACCATCATTATTTGTTCATGCAAAACAATATATAAAGTGGTTTCAACAACAACACTTGGAATGGAGCATAACCAAACAATCACATTAGAATTGTGGCCTACCACTTCAAACCATATCACTATGCCCATCCGTCTCCACTTGCTATTTTGAAATCATATTTATAAACTAAAAAAAAGTAATGCCAAAAATTATATTTCCTTTCATGATTTTGTTAAAACCAAAAAGCATGTAGTTGCAAAATACAACATCACATATGAATGTGAGGTCCTCAACTAGCCTTTCCTTGTCAAATTTATTCTAGTCCAAATCCATGATGACTGGAATTTCTTTAATCTCATTTTTTGAAGGGATTAGCCACCACCATCTCCAACATTGCTTCTTCATAGTCCTCCAAAGTCTCATGGATTCCTTTTGGCCATATCAATATTTCCTTGGCATCCATGGTAGGCCTGACTAGTAATCCATTCTCCAACCAATAACATAATAGAAACTTAGGCTTCCCTTGAAATATAAACCTCCACCAATGACTCAAACCATTCTCCTAATTTATCACCATTTCCCCCTCAACAAGACTCCACCACATCAAATCACACATCTTCTGTGGCTTATTCATGTGACTTAGGTAACACATCCCTTTGCCACAATTTGCATAACAAGGTGGATCTAGTCCTTCTCTTGTAGATCATGCACAATATGCAAGCATTGATTTCATGCTATATCTGAAAAATTGATGCGCTCAACAAAATCACACCGACCAATGCAACGAACCATGAAACATATCTATTATCCATGTCATTCCATGCTCATGCACCATGCACTATAAGGCAAGTAGTTGTAGTGTATCCTAGATAGAGACATCCATATTTTTACATCATCGATCTACCCGTATCTAGACATCCATTGAGATTTTGTCTATCCCAACACTAAAGAAAAGTGTGTTCTCCTTTGAGAATGTATGCAATCAAAGGATTCCTCCAATCTACCTTGGATATCCTCTATCCAAATGTTGACCATGACCACACATTTCATCCATTACCAAAATCCTTGCATCGATCAGGTCTTGACCTAATACTCACTCTCACCACTAGTTTTATCTCTTCTATATGCTAAAGTATCACCATCCTCATTGCATAGTACCAACAATTGCACATAGGGCCTCACCACCCACACAAAAATAGCAACAATCTAGCCACAATACAAATGTCCATGCTCGCAAATATACATTCTTACATAGTCCACACTAACCTATATATGCCTCCATGGATATCAACATCATACCACTCTCATTGGAGAGTCCAAGTCTACCTAGCTCTGATACTAATTTTTAAAACTAAGAAAGTAAAATAGAATAGTGAACACATGCATCCTTCACAAAATCAACACCTTGATTTACCATGTAAACCCTTAACTAGGAAAACTAGCACCTAAATAGATATCTATTATTTTCTTGGCCAATCCGGCTAAGATGACCAAACATTAGGCCACTTGAGGCCAACTTGAGGCATTTTACAATGGAGTATTCCAAGCCATTAAATAGGATTCATCATATGTAATTCCATGGGAAAATACCATGGGTTACCCAATATGATGGGTTCATAAACCACCATTGGTAAACCCATAAATGATTGACTCAAGGTTATTTTAACTACTATATGATTGAATCAATATTAACCCAACATCTTTGAAAGCCATTCACCCTAGTTGTGGTCAAGTTGGAGGTTTGGGACGTAATATTGTTTTCTATTAACCATGGGTGCATTTGATAATCATGAGGAGGCAGCCTATGATTCTCTACTCATATTCGATAGGTGGAAAAAACCAAGAGAGGAGTAGATTTGTTAAAAGGGAGAAATCCATCCCCAAGTTGTACATGTCTCTAGATTCAAAGAGGAAAGGCATAATGTTGCATGAGGAAGATTTTATTGGAAAGTTCACTAGTATCTAGCCTAAGCTTCAAGAAATCCAAGTATTGATCTCAGAGCATTGGGATATTATCCTAGGCCATATCTCTAGTTATTATTGTGGTAGGGGTTATTATTTTTTTTTATTGAGCAATAAAGAAGAGAGGGTTTTGATCTTTATATCAGGTCCCTACTTCATGGGTTCCAAGGGAATGTTCCTTACACATTGGACCTTGGATTTTGACCTAGACATGGAAATATCAATTTCTCCTATATGGTTGAGGCTTCCACACCTCCCCATAATTTCCTGGGATGAATCTTCTCTCAAGTCCATAGGAGACAAGATGGGACAATATATAGACCGAGATGATCCAAAAAATGAATATCTATACATGTGCCATAATTTGTGCGGAAATGGATCTATAAAAGGGCATGTCGGGGGAGATTCAATTAAATATGGAGGGTTGGAGTAATTTTCAATCCCTTTAATATGATTATATCCCCTTCAAGTGTAACTCCCAACATGATTATGGTGACTTTGCAAAAGGCTACCCAAAAATCCAAGGAACTCAACACCTTTTGAAGCAGGGCCCCATTTTCTAGAGAAATATTGAACATGAATAATTTAAATAGGTATCCACAAGGTGCAAGAAGAAACAAACCAAGGGTTCTCATCCTACAAAGAGACCTCAGAAAAGGAAATCCATCCTATCTAGCAAGAGATTTTAAACTCTTGAATAGGAGGATGTGGAAGAAGAAAGGGTAGAGACATATAAAACTAGTTCATCATATGAAGAGGAATCCACCAGATTCAAGCTCATGAGTATCAAGAGGAATAAGAATAAGAAATTCAAAGACTCACCTAGATCCATCAACCAAAAAATAAAAATATCATATTTGTGCATTCCATGTGCATCTTCATTTTGGGTTTCAACACACTCTCAAAAGAAGATTCCCGAAGTAATTGAGGAGGAAATAGAATAAAAAAGGGAGGAAGGGGAAGGGAATAGTTCCATCCACTCTTCCTTTGCAGAAGTACTGAAAAAATACTCCCATCCCTCTCCCCTTATAATAAGGGGAAGGAAATCAAACCAAGAAAGAAGAGAGAAAGAGGTGGAATAACAAATTATGTTGGGAAGTTACAAATCTCTGGATGTTATCTTGAACAATGGAGGGAGAAATATGCATAAATGATAATTGTGTGTTGTTTTTGCATAATTTTATGTGGACAAATTGTTTGAATTTACTCATGTAAGCAAAAAGCAGTTTGTCTTAGGTAGGTCACTATCAAGAACATTCAAAATGTTTTTCATATAGTTTGCTTTGAATTGTTTTTTGTGGTAATAGAGGATGGCCTAGTTTTTTTTTTAAGCTTTGAACATTAATATGTAACTATTGTTAGCTTTTCTACAACACCCTTATTAATATAATATTTTTGTTTTGGTTATAAAAAAAATTAAATGTAGTAGTAACATGTTTTCCTTGAGTGTATAATTGTTTGAAATATATGCGGTAATATGTAGATGTGGAGATTTCCAATAATAACTTTCCAATCAAATTCTTTTTTTCCCAATCTTAACATCTAACTCATAAAGTTGATTGAAAAATATACGATTATGTTACATGCGATCATACATCCTTGAAACTTGAAATGAAATATATGTAATTTTTCTTACCTAAATAAAATTTCTTCAATTCCAAATAATTTGAAATCTATTGAAATAAACTAGATTCAAATAATAGTACATATAAGGAGTTCAATATATATGTAATTCTATTACAACCAAATGTTTTCAATGCAAATTATAAATATGAAATAAAGCAATAATAACCAACAATTTAAATACAAAACCTAGATGGTAAAAGAGATATGTAAATAACATTAGAAATCGATAGTATCACATGAATATACCTATTTCAATATAATATACAATATGCTAAGTCCAATTTAAAACAAATAAAAAGCAGGGCATGGAAATGAGTTTGTTAGTATGAAGGAACAAAAGGAAACCTTATGAATTGATAGTAGTATAATAATACTTATTTGGAATATAATAAGGTAATTGGGATTTCAACCCATCATTAAACAAGTGTTGTGTGGCAGCATAGTCCCTGCCAGGTTGAATTGGGACAGGAAAAAGTAGCAGAGGAAGATGGCAACTGCAGTGAAGATGTGGAAAGCAACATGAATCATAGGTGGTATCCATGCAGTAAATGACACGTGGCCTGTAGAGCCCCATTTATTTTTTGAAAGTATATAACAAAATATAATTTGTGCATAGTGGAAGAATTTTTTTTATGACAACACAAATATGAATGGATATAAAAAAGCAGTTTAGTTTGATATATATTAAATAAGTTACAAGTCTGTTACATATTACTGGAAATTTCAATGCATTTGTCATATAGACTGGGTTTGGGGCTCCCGTGGACCATAAAAGAAATATGTACAAGAAACAAGACTGTATAAAGAAGAAGTGGGCGATGGTAAGTGTTTGGCTAGACATTTCTATTTAAAAAAGTGGAATAATTGGGTTGATAAACAAAGCACGATGCGATCAGTAGACTTATAGTGATGCTACATATAAGCCCTTTTATTATTTTCTTGTGGTTACCATTTCATTAATGTCATCGACTTACCTTTCGTCAGCGACCTGCTTCAATTCCCTTTCGAGACATTCTTCAATGTAGCTTCTCATTGGGGCGACGTTGATCTCATTCCATATTTTTATGTTGAAAAGTTCATTTTCTAATTCCAGGAAGTTGATAGAAAGATTACATAGAGCCTGATCAATTTCCTCATTCTGTACTGAATAATCGAATAGCCAGTCGTCGACGTGATCTTGATCATATTCAAGGATGTTGTAAAACCTTTTGAAAGACAATGCCTTAAACATATCAACCTATTTATCGAAATCTTTCCTAGTTAAGGGCAAGGACTTGACGATTAAGTTGGGGTCTTGGAAGTCATTGGTCCTTCCGGCTAAGTTTATTCTTGACAGCCTTGTGAATAATTTTTCTTTCTTTGATATGGCTTATTCACATGACTGAACAATGAGATGCAGGTTCTTCACTTTTTCTTTCCAGCGTGCATTTAATTGACAGATACGGTTTTTGGATGGAAGATCTTGTTGTCTTCTTTTTGTTTCGGTCATGTTGTTGACAATCGTGCCAAAATAAAGGACCGTGTTTAAATAGAAATGTTCTTCATATTTTAACTCCACCTGCAATTGTTCAAGCAAACTATGTGCCCTGGTTCCAAGGGAAGTGATGGTTTGTGATGTTTCCCACGCCTCAGTAACCAGTTCCATTATTTTCTTGATATTATTCTCCACGTATCCTCTATAGGATGCGGGGAGGTTGGAGGATCCTTTTAAGTTGTCTGCAGGGGTGGCAGGCATGGCTATTTCCAAAGGATTGGAAATAAATGGAATAGGAATCAAGGCCTCTTCCAATTCCTTGACCTAGTCCTTAAGTCTGGTATTCTCGGCCTCGATGCCTCCAATGGAATCATGAAGTGAATCTCCTCTCGCTATGTGAAGTTGACAGATTTGGGATGGTCGCATGTTCACAAGGCTAACCTCTGAACTAGATTTTCCCTTCTTATTTTTTATATCTCTTTTTTCAATGATCAATTTTTTGGACTCGCTGTCAAAAACAACGCTCTGGAACATGAAAGATTCATCTTCGTCAAAAAATTTGGTATCGGATATGTCCATTGGACGACTATACTGGATGGTGTCTCCGGGATGATCAAGGTAGCGAAGCATCCTATCCAGATCAGTATCAAGGTCCATGTTCTCACTCTAAATTTCGAGCTCTTCCGCCTGTCGCACATTTTTTTTTCTCTTATTGTCTACTGGAAGCTTGTGAGAACTATCAATTTTAGAGTGAAGAGGGTCATTATCTCCTCCTTCGTTTGAAGAACTCTGAGTTTCTTTGTTGTTGTGGTGGGTCATTGGAGTGATGCTCCGAGATGTCGTAATTTTTGGAGTGTTATTCGTCGATTGAACACTCTTGTCACCGGGGCCTTTCCCCCATTGGTTGTACAATTTAGTGCTTCTTTGCAGTGTGTCTAGGTCATCGGAATCAAAAGCATGAGCGTTGTTGCCACTATCTATGTTTTAGAACAAGTGTTTTTTGAAAAAGAAATCGTCGAATACAAGTGTTTGTAAATGTTGTCGAAAAAAATTATTGGGGTCGAACACTCTTAGGATTTCAGCATATCTCAGGTTGAAGTTGCTAGAATGCGCTTCGAATTCATCAATTTTGTTGACGTTTTTCAAGACGAAGTCCTCGACTTTCCAAGGCAGAGGAATGAACTATTGTTTCCTCTTCTTTTGCAATAGATGCAACCCGTAGTTATATTTCCGTGCTACTTCTACAACAAACATTTTTTCCATAATGTGACATGGAAGGAGAGCAGGTTTTTCTCTGGAGCCAAAAATCCTTATCACAATGTAATTATCCAAATGTTCAAGTGTCCCCTTCTTGTCCAAAAAACTGGTTTCTTTTTCAGATATGGGGGGAGCATCTTCTCCTAACAACAAAACTTTGAAAACAGACACAAAGCCATTAAAAACCTCATAAAAATAGTGGGAAGCCTTGTGCTTCCACAAGGCCTAGTACCAGAATGTTACTGGGTCAAATTCCTAGTTGACATTCTTGGACAGAGACAGTTCTGGAAACTGGTTGTAATGTGCTATCACAAAAAATAAGTAGGATGACATATAAAATTTCTTTTCCCTTTTAAAGCTTGACAATTGGGAACAGATTTCATGGGAAATTAACTTGCCTCGATAAAAAATGGCTTGTTCCTTGACTGTGAAATATAAAATATAAAGAGCCATCTAGGAAACAGTTGTTGTGGACTCCTGTCCCTTTATTATTGTAAACAACCAGGCAATTTCTTGGAATGGATTTCTAAATGAACTAACCTACAAGCTTGTGATATCTTCAGGAACTACAATCGGGTCTTCCAATAATTGGGGCAAGAGTTCCAACCCGTTATTATGCTTTGCTAGGAACTGTTTGCAATCTTCTCCTCTGAATTTCAATGTTGGCTCCAACAATATTAACATCTAGCGGAAGACCTGAGGTGACAAAGAAACAAAAGAGTGGTCCCGTAGTGGAATAATTCTTTTGTCTGAAATAAATTTATCGGTGCACCAAGAGACCAGCTCCTTAGAGTCAAAAACTTCAGGGACACATCCTACACGAGCAATCCCAGAGGTCCAAATTACTTGGTTCTGGGCGGCAGGGGTTGAGTAATAAGAATATGCCCTAGACCACTGGAAGTTCTGGTCCTCGTGCCCTAATATGTTCACTGTATCTCCACAGAACTATTGTCAAGTTGATGCCACGGGTTTATGAGAATGTTGTTTTTCTCTAGACGATGGTTGAAATGAATAGTTGGAGCCGATAATGTAACTCTCCGCAAAATATTGGTTAAATTCTTATGAATGGGAAAGATCCTCGATCCTTTTGCTAATTAATGACAATTTGTATGGGTGGGGCATGATGAACTGTTAGCAGTAAAGCTTACTTATTGCATATTTAGAAGTGCGAAGGTGGTGGGTACGACGAAGAGAAATTAAGGATTGGAGGTTTTGTGAATGTGCCAAGCCGACGACGTGTGAATGACATTTCATGATTTTGAAATCAACACTTGGAAGGGATAATATAACCCCCCACAAATCTTGGTTTAATGCATATTAATAGGAGATGTCCTCGAGCCTTTTTCCCATCAGTGACAATCTATACGGTTCCTACACGATGAGTTGTTAGAATTAAATGTCAGTAATTCCATATTTAGAAACAAGATATATATATATATATATATATTAGACAAGTGCGAAGGTCACAGAGATGGGGGAGAGCAAGGAACGAATGGCAAGTTCTAAAAAGCGGTGAGACAACATTGAAAATAGGGTTAAGAGGGATACTCAGGAGAGGTGAGTGTTCCACGGTCAAATTTTATGTATCAGAATTTGTGACTGCAAAACGTGTAAAGCAGAAGAGAGAGCATGATGGGACAGTTCAGTGGTCAGTTTTTCTATTTGCGGAATTTCGGGAAAGTGGCTAAATATAACGACGGGAAACAGTCGGTCGGACTCGTTTTCAGAATCGAATATTGAAGATTTTGTGAACGGACCAACCCGACGACACGCAACTAAAATTCCATGATGTTTGAATTTAACACTTAGAAGGGATAATATAACCATCCAAAAAATTTGGTTTTATGTGTATTAATGGGAGATTTCCTCAAATCCCGATGTAGCATTAATGCTTGCTAATTGCATACCTAGAAATAAGATCTTATATATAAATGGTAATTTCTAATTGCAAAAGGGCGCGGGCACATGAAACAGTGCTTAGGAATTGGATATTTCTTAACAATAGTTCCACATGAGACGTGAGGACCCGACGGTCAAATTGTATGTCTCAGAAGTTTTCAGTGAAAAATGCACTATATATATAAAAAAAACATTTCTTTATTATAGACAAGTGCCAAGGTCAGGGAGACGAGGGAGAGAAAGGAACGAATGGCAAGGTCTGAAAAGCTATTGGACGGGATTCAAGATAGGGTTACGGGGGATACTCAGGAGAGGTGAGTGTCCCACGGTCAAATTTTATGTATCATCATTTTTTACTGCAAAACGTGTAAAATGGAAGAAAGCATGATGGGGCAATTCAACGGCCGGTTATATACATAAAAACATTTCTTTATTATAGACACGTGCCAAGGTCGGGGAGATGAGGGAGAGCAAGGAACGAACGACAAGGTCTGAAAAGTGATCGGACGATATTCTAAATAGGGTTACGGGGGATACTCAGGAGAGGCGAGTGTCCCACGGTCAAATTTTATGTATCAAATTTTTTTACTGCAAAACGTGTAAAACGGAAGAGAGCATGATGGGGCAGTTCATCGGCCGGTTTGTATATTTGTGGAATTCCAGGAAAGTGGCTAAGTATGGAATAGGGAAATGGTTGGTCGAACTCGTTTTCAGAATCGAAGATTGAAGTTTTCGTGAATGGACCAACCCGACGACACGCAAATGACATTCCATGATGTTTGAAATTAACACTTTCTAATTGCATACCTAGAAATAAGATTATATATAATTGCTAATTGCTAATTGCAAAAGGGTGTAGGCACAAGAAACAATGATTAGGAACTAGATATTTCTTGAACCCACCAAACCGATGATCCATGAAATAAATTCGAAGAAATGGAGAAGTATGGAAAGCGGACAGACGAGCTTCAAAATGGGGTGACAATAGTTCCACAGAATACGTGACGACCCGATGATTAAATTGTATGTCTCAGAAGTTTTCAGTGCAAAATGTGTACCAAGGAAGAGGGCATGATAGGTAAAATGTAATATGGAAGACGGTATGATCTGAGTCTGATTGTAAATTTGTATATCGTGAAAGTCACGGTACTATTCGTAGGTCATGGAACAATAGAAGTCCAATCTAGAGCCCGCCTACTGGGAATCCACGGTCGGAGAAGTGGTCAGTCAGTTTCGTGATATAAGAGCACGAGTGGAAAGGCGAACCCGCAAGTCCGCCTACCCACGCAACCAGACATTTTCAAAAAAATGAATAAGTGATGAGAAAGATAAAGTTCAAGGAAAAGAGAAACGGATATTTGACTAAGTATAGAAGACGAAAAAGAAGGGCTAATATATTCACACCAGTAATAGATATCCCATTTCCTGCCAAGATATATACTTGTAAAGAAGTTTGAAGGTGGCGGGCATAGAAAACAACAACTAGGAATACGATCTGTGATTTTACTTGGTTCTTGGTTGTATGCTTCGTCTGTCAATTTATATATTGCGCAACTTCCGAGTCATTTTTTTAGCCAGCCAACCTGCAAGTTAGGCTGTAAATTTGTATAGTGGGAAACTTTGGGTGTTGTTTGTAGGACGTGAAACTATGGAGGACATGCCTTTCCCTTTAATATAACCTCTGTGATGCAAATGTAGTATGTGGCTCATTTTAGGCTATGGAGTCTGTGTGTCAATTTCTATATCACGGAACTTCAAATGTTGTTTGGAGGTCACGGAAAAAGAGAAGTGCAACGTCGAGCCAGACAACGCGCAAGTTCGCCTATCAATTTGTATATCATGGAACTCTGGGTGCTATTTGTAGGGAACATAACAATAGAGGCCCAATTTAGACATCATGTTTGAAATGAATACTTGGAAAGGATAACACTCTTCTCCGCAAATCTTGGTTTAATTCGTAGGAATGACAAATATTCTTCGACCTCCCGGACATTAATGACAATCTTAATGTTTCCTGTAGGATGAACTACTAGCATTAAATATTAATAATTGTGTATCTAGAAATAAGTACAAAGGTAGCGGTGATGGTGAAGAGCGACCAAGCATTGTACATTTCGTCCACCTGCCAACCCGCGAAATAGATTCCAAGAAATGCCCAAATATGGAAAGCGGTCGGGCAGGTTACAAAAAAAGGGTCAGAAGATATACCGAGGAGATGTGAGGGGTCGATCATCATATTGCATCTCAGTGACAGATTTTGGCCGTCAATTTGTATATCGCGGAATTTCGGGTGTTGTTTGTGCGTAGGGGAACAGTGGAAGCACAATGTCGAGAGGGAAATTTGTATAGTGCTAAACTTTGGGTGTTGTATATAAAAGCATGAGACATTTGAAAAAAGGGACAAGTAAACAGAAAGCGAAAGCATACGAGATGAAGGGGAATTTTTTTTCTAATTTGTAAATCGCAGAGGCCCGGGTGCTATTTGCAGGAGCAAAACAATGGAAATGCAATGTTGAACCCGCCTATGCAGGAACCCGTGATTCAAAAAGTTTGTTCAATATGAAACGTAGAAGCGGTCGGTCAGGCTGGTGATATAAAAGTAACAATGGAAATCTGAAGACGTGAATCCGCCAAATCTCGCACCTAGACATTTTCCAAAAAATGAGTAAGTAAAGAAAGGGAAAGCAGAGGGAAAAAGAGAAAGCAGATGGCAATTTTCAGAAGCGAGATTTGATGTAAGAAAGCACCATTGATGGTCTTAACAGTAACTATGGGGTGGATTAAACATGTTAACAAGTTATTCAATCAAGAAATAGATACATCGAGTGATGTTTATAGTTTCCAGGATCTGTTTGTATAAGAGAAGCGTCGAAAAGTTACAAAAAAATCAATTTTTGGATGTTTAAGTAAATTTTTTGCACTGTTAGCTTAATCGTAAGTATAACAACGAAGCATTTGAATTTTAATGTCCTCTCGTTCATATGATTGTTCCATTAGACTTCGCATAGTATATATAATTTTACTTGAATTTGTTTGCTAATTTGTAGATCGCAGAAGTCAGGGTGTTGTTTGCAGGCGACGGGACAATGGAAATGCAATATTGAACCCGCATATCCGATAAATCGTATATTCGGAAAAACATGAGCCAAAAAAATTGTACAATATGAAATGGGGAAGCAGTTGGTTAGGTTCGTGACATAAAAGTAAGTGAAATCTGAAGACATGAATCCGCCCACTTCCACACCTAGAAATTTTCTGAAAAACGAGTAATACATAATAAACATGTACTTCTATAAAGTATGGAAATGAGATTTTATACAGCATGTACGGATCTCGCATTCCATACTTAGCCACTTTTTGGATCGCAGCTTCTCGAGCTGACGGGCTCAAAATTGGGCCTCTATTGTTTTATGCCTTACAAATAGCACCCATAATTCTGCGATATACAAATTGACAAGCAAACTTCCAGGCTGGCTAGCTCAACATTGAATTTCTATTGTTCCATGTCCTCCAAACATCACTCAGAGTTCTGCGATATACAAATTAATAGACGGACTCCAGGGCTGGCGGGCTCAAGATTGTGATTTTTTACGGATGGTGATCGCTATCAATTATCTAACATTATCTGAAAACATTAATTTCAATACTAAATTATTAATATTAAATATTGATATTGTACAATTTAATTAGATAAAAAAAATTGTGCAATATGAAACGGGGAAACACTCGGTCGGGCTGGTGATATAAAGTAAGTGAAATCTAAAGACGGGAATCTTCCAACTTCCGCACCTAGAAATTTTCCGAAAAATGAGTAATACATACTAAATATGTACTTTTATAAAATATGGACATGAGATTTTATAGACAATGTACGGATCCCACATTCCATACTTGGCCACTTTTTGGATCACGAGTTCTCGGGCTGGCGGGCTCAAAATTCGGCCTCTATTATTCTATGTCCTACAAATAGCACCCAAAGTTCCACGATATACAAATTGACAGGCGGACTTGCGGGTTGGCTAGCTCAACATTGCACTTCTATTGTTCTGTGTCCTCCAAATAGTAGTGGGAGTTCCACGATATACAAATTGACAGACGAAATCTAGGGATGGCAGGCTCAAGATTGCGATTGTTTACGGATGGTGATCCCTATCAACTATCTAACATTATCTAAAAACATTATTTAAAGTACTAAAGCATTAATATTAAATGTTGATATTGTACAATTAATTACATAAAATTATTAAAGGATGTTAAATATATTATTTAAAAGAAAAACCTGTGTATTCGGAAACTCGCGTTCCAAAATGTTTGTACAATATGAAATGGGAAAGCAATCGGTTGGGCTGGTTATATAAAAGTAAGTGGAAATCTGAACACGTATATCCGCCAACTTCTTCACCTAGAAATTTTCTGAAAAAACTTTTATAAAGTATGGACATGAGTTTTTAATGAGTATCTACGGATCCCTCATTTCATACTTAGCCACTTTTTGGATCGCGGGTTCTCGGGCTGGCGGGCTCAAAATTGGGCCTCTATTGTTCTGTGTCCTACAAATATCACCCATAGTTTCGTGATATACAAATTGACAAGCGGACTTGCGGGTTGGTTGGCTCAACATTGCACTCAAAGTTTCCCGATATACAAATTGACAAACGTACTGCAGGACTGGCGGGCTCAAGATTGCGATTGTTTATGGATGGTAATCCCTATCAACTATCTAACATTATCTAAAAACATTATTTTCAATACTAAACTATTAATATTAAATATTGATATTATACAATTTAATTAGACAAAAAAGTTTGTACAATTTGAAACGGGAAAGCGGTCGGTCGGGCTGGTGATATAAAAGTAAGTGGAAATCTTAATACATGCATCTGCCAACTTCCACACCTATAAATTTTCGGAGAAACAAGTAATACATACTAAATATGTACTTTTATAAAGTATGGACATGAGATTTTATAGAGCATGTACTGATCCCTCATTCAATACTTGGACACTTTTTGGATTGTGGGTTCTCTGGCCGATGGGCTCAAAATTGGGCCTCTATTGTTTTGTCTCCTACAAATAGCACCTAGAGTTCTGCGATATATAGATTGACAGGCGGACTTGCAGGCTGGCTAGCTCAGGACTTCTATTGTCTCGTGTCCTCCAAACAACACTCGTAGTTCTGCAATATACAAATTGACAGACGGACTCCAGGACTGGCGGGCTCAAAATTGCGATAAACAAATTGACACATGGACTCCAGGGTTGGCAGGCTCAAGATTGCGATTGTTTACGGATGGTAATCCCTATCAACTACCTAAAATTATCTAAAAACATTATTTTCAATACTAAATTATTAATATTAAATATTGATATTGTACAATTTAATTAGACAAAAAAGTTTGTACAATTTGAAATGGGGAAGTGGTCGGTCGGGCTGGTGATATAAAAGTAAGTGGAAATTTGAACACGTGCATCCGCAAACTTTCACACCTATAAATTTTCTGAGAAACGAGTAATACATACTAAATATGTACTTTTATAAAGTATGGACATGAGATTTTATAGAGCATGTACGGATCCCTCATTCCATACTTAGCCACTTTTTGGATCGCGGGTTCTTGGGTCGGCGGGCTCAAAATTGGGCCTCTATTTTTATGTGTCCTACAAATAGCATCCATAGTTCCACGATATAAAAATTGACAGACGAACTTGCGGGCTGGTTGGCTTAACATTGCACTTCTATTTTCCCGTGTCCTCCAAACATCACTCGGAGTTCCGCGATATACAAATTGACATACGGACTCCAGGACTGGCAAGCTCAAGATTGCGATATACAAATTGACAGATGAAAACCAGGGTTGGCGGTCTCAATATTGTGATTGTTTACGAATGGTAATCCCTATAAACTACCTAACATTATCTAAAAACATTATTTTCAATACTAAAATATTAATATTAAATATTGATATTGTACAATTTAATTAGACAAAAAAAATTGTACAATTTGAAATGGGGAAGCAGTCAGTCGCATTGGTGATACAAAAGTAAGTGGAAATCTGAACACATGCATCCGCTAACTTCCGCACCTAGAAATTTTCCGAGAAATGAGTAATACATACTAAATATGTACTTTTATAAAGTATGGACATGAGATTTTATAGAGCATGTACGGATCCCTCATTCCATACTTAGACACTTTTTGGATCGTGGGTTCTCAGGACGAAGGGCTCAAAATTGGGCCTCTATTGTTCCATGTCCTACAAATAGCACCCAGAGTTCCGTGATATACAAATTGACAAGCAGACTTGCAGGTTGGTTGGCTCAACATTGCACTTCTATTTTCCCGTGTCCTCCAAACAACACTCGGAGTTCCACGATATACAAATTGACAGACAGACTCTAGGACTGGCGGGCTCAAGATTGTGATTGTTTATGGATGGTCATCCTATCTAACATTATCTAACAAATTGAAAAATCCCTATCAACTATCTAACATTATCTAAAAACATTATTTTCAATACTAAATTATTAATATTAAATATTGATATTGTACAATTTAATTACATAAAATTATTAAAGGATGTTAAATATCTTATTTGAAAGAAAAACCCGCGTATTCGGAAACTCGCGATCCAAAAAGTTTTTGTAATATGAAACGGGGAAGCGGTCGGTCGGGCTGGTGGTATAAAAGTAAGTGGAAATCTGAAAACATGTATCAGCCAACTTCTGCACCTAGAAATTTTCTGAGAAACGAGTAATACATACTAAATATGTACTGTTCTAAAGTATGGACATGAGATTTTATAGAGCATGTACAGATCCCTCATTCCATACATAGCCACTTCTTGGATCACGGGTTCTCGGGCTGGTGGGCTCAAAATTGGGCCTCTATTGTTTCGTGTCCTACAAATAGCACCCAGAGTTCTACAATATACAAATTGACAGGTGGACTTGCGGGTTGGTTGGCTCAAAATTTCACTTCTATTGTTCTGTGTCCTCCAAACAACACTTGGAGTTCCACGATATACAAATTGAAAGATCCCTATCAAGTATCTAACATTATCTAAAAACATTATTTTCAATACTAAATTATTAATATTAAATATTGATATTGTACAATTTAATTACATAAAATTATTAAAGGATGTTAAATATCATATTTAAAAGAAAAACCCACGTATTCGGAAACTCGTTATCCAAAAAGTTTGTACAATATGAAACGGGGAAGTGGTCTGTCGGTCTGGTGATATAAAGTAAGTGGAAATATGAAAGCGTGTATCTGCCAACTTCCGCACCTAGAAATTTTCCGAGAAATGAGTAATACATACTAAATATGTATTGTTATAAAGTATGGACATGAGATTTTATAGAGCATGTATGAATCTCTCATTCCATACTTAGCCACTTTTTGAATTGCGAGTTCTCGAGCCGACGGGCTCAAAATTGGGCCTCTATTGTTCTGTGTCCTACAAATAGCACCCAGAATTCCGCAATATACAAATTGACAAGCGAACTTGCGGGTTGGTTGGCTCAAAATTGCACTTCTATTGTTCTATGTCCTCCAAACAACACTCGAAGTTCCGCGATATACAAATTGACAGGCGGACTCCAAGACTGGCGGGCTCAAGATTGCGATATACAAATTGACAAACGAACTCCAGGGTTGGCGAGCTCAAGATTGTGATTGTTTACGGATGGTAATCCCTATCAACTACCTAACATTATCTAAAAACATTATTTTCAATACTAAATTATTAATATTAAATATTGATATTGTACAATTTAATTAGACAAAAAAAAAATTACAATTTGAAACAGGGAAGCGGTCGGTCGGGCTGGTGATATAAAAGTAAGTGGAAATCTGAACACGTGCATCCGCTAACTTCTACACTTAGAAATTTTTCGAGAAATGAGTAATACATACTAAATATGTACTTCTATAAAGTATGGACATGAGATTTTATACAGCATGTACGAATCCCTCATTCCATACTTAGACACTTTTTGGATCGCGGGTTCTCGGGCCGACAAGCTCAAAATTGGGCCTCTATTGTTCCATGTCCTACAAATAGCACCTAGAGTTCCGCGATATAAAAATTAATAGGGAAACTTATGGACTAGCTGGCTCAACATTGCACGTCTATTTTCCCATGTCCTCCAAACAACACTCAGAGTTCCGCGATATACAAATTGACAGACAGACTCCAGGACTATCGGGCTCAAGATTGCGATTGTTTACAGATGGTCATCCTATATAACATTATCTAACAAATTGACAGATCCCTATCAACTATCTAACATTATCTAAAAACATTATTTTCAATACTAAATTATTAATATTAAATATTGATATTGTACAATTTAATTACATAAAATTATTAAAGGATTTTAAATATCTTATTTAAAATAAAAAAACCCGTGTATTCGGAAACTCGCGATCCAAAAAGTTTGTACAATATGAAACAAGGAAGCATTCGGTCGGGCTGGTGATATAAAGTAAGTGGAAATCTAAAAATGTGTATCCGCCAACTTCCGCACCTAGAAATGTTCTGAGAAATGAGTAATACATACTAAATATGTGTTGTTATAAAGTATGGACATGAGATTTTATAGAGCATGTACGGATCCCTCATTCCATACTTAGCCACTTTTTGGATCATGGGTTCTCAGGCTGGCCGGCTCAAAATTGGGCCTCTATTGTTCCCTGTCCTACAAATAGCACCCAGAGTTCCGTGATATACAAATTGACAGGTGGACTTGCGGGATGGCTAGCTCAAAATTGTCCTTCTATTGTTTTGTGTCCTCCAAACAACACTCTGAATTCCGTGATATACAAATTGACAGATCCCTATCAACTATTTAACATTATCTAAAAACATTATTTTCAATACTAAAGTATTAATATTAAAATATGATATTGTACAATTTAAAAGAAAAACCCGCGTATTCGGAAACTTGCGATCCAAAAAGTTTGTACAATATGAAACGGGGAAGCGGTCGGTCGGGCTAGTGATACAAAAGTAAGTGAAAATATGAAGAGCATCCCTTTTCTTTGTTATATTTTTGAAGAGCATAAGTGGAAACTACCCTTTATGCAATTGTTGTTCCATTGACGAAAACAAATTTGAATAGGTATCGAACAATTGTAGCTGCAACATGGAACAATGCAATATTTGTGTAACTTACTTGAAATAGATGCACATGCGAAAGTAAAGGACAAAATTGGATATGGAAAGCGATACCATTGCCTTTTCATTATCTGACTCTCCATCCTTTATATGGAGAATGTGTTGCAAGCCAATTTTTCTCACCGGTGTGGCAGTTGCGCCAATGGTTCCAATTGGGTAAATATCACTGCTCTGTGCAAGATGGTTGATAGTCGCGTCCGGGACGAAACGATATTCTGAAAAAACAACGAGAATTTTTTCCACAATACTTGTTTCATTGAGTGAAATAATCCAATCACAATCACCATGATCATATACTTTTTTGGGCAATATGTTAAAATTTGTAATGGATATCCCATTACCCGACAATATATTTTTTGCATGTTTCTGGACAAGTGGTGTAGGAATAGTCAATGTGACTGTCATCATGGCCTCCTTGTCTGTCATGTAAGCACGCATAATGGATCTAGTTTTGTTTTCCTTATCCAATTAGGTGTTATAGACAAACATTATGTCCCCGATGAACACTTGTCCAATTCGGCGGTTGTTCAAGCTCTCTATTGATAGTAATTTGGATGTTACAACTCTAGGCCTGGTGACAACTTTTTAATAGGAAAACTAAAGTGAATGGTACTGTGCATTTTTTTTTGTATTCTTTTTTCACTGGCATAAATCTACAAGTAGACGCATTGCTTCGATGAACTATGGAGCCAGAGTTTTGCAACCACACCTCTTAGTCTGTGGAACCTACGCTATGTTCGGCGTCTCGCTTGTACTTGTTGATACTTCTTGTGAACTACAAACCATATATTACAGATGACATCAACATATTCACCATGCCATAGATGAATAAGTAGGTGAGGATATTTGTTTGGTAAACATACTAGGAACAAAATGTATGCATCTTTACCTTTGGCCTTGTCGGTCTGTTGATGTTTGGGATGAATGAATGCTCATGCCCATGTCACTAGTCCAACTTTTTCTGATGCAAGCATGTGTAGATGAACATCAGAAGGATTAAACAAGCATATGAATTTTATACTATCCATAATAGTTCTTAATGTCACATGCAGGGTGGAAGGAGGTGGAAGACGAAATAGGGTGTCAAAGAATATACTAGGGAAACATGAGGACTCGAGCCTCAAATTGCATGCCTCTGATTTTTTGACTGGAAACATATGTAATAGTAAACAGGGCGTGAGGGCAGGGCACGATGGCCAATCTGTATATCGTGGACCCCCAGAAGCCAGGGGAGCAATCTTGAACCCTCCAGCTCGACACTCGCAATTGACAAAGTGGGTAAGTATGGAATAAGGTAGAAGCGTGACCAAAAATTTGAAACCGTTAGTCCGCCAATCGGCGCACCAAGGCATTTTCGGGAAGACCACTAAGCATAGAAATTAGAAAACAAAGGGGATAATAGAAAATGGAAAAAGTATAAATGGGGAGGGAAGAAAGGCCCATTGCTACCATGTCATTGTTTTCTAGTCTAATACTGTATGCCCCCACCAGGTTTGTATATTTAATTTACCAGCATAGTTGGTATACCCTTTCAAAGATTGTACCACAGAACCCTATGCTTTTGCACAGAAAAATTCATCTTCATGTCCAACCAACTTGTTTCTTCCAAGGTAGCTACGCCGAATATACAATGGACATGAAGGCAAGTTAGTATGAGGACATACATGTAAAAGAAAGAGAAGCAACTCTATTTATTCCAATGTAACAACAAACAAAATACGATTCACATGAGAATACGCAAAAAGATACGTAGTATATACATATAGGTAAACCCAAAAAATTATATTTGAACAAAGAAAAGAAAAGAAAAGAAAAAGTGGTGCAAAGCAACAGAACAAGCACAACAAATATACACGGTAAATGAAATATTGAACACTGGAATATGAAATAAGAGTACAGGTATCCACTTCTATAACTCCTCATCTACATTCCCTCCAAAGTTTCCATTGTCCTCTTCAACCATTTTTTTTGTTTAAATGTAGCAATGCAGGAAAAATACAATGAACATGAAGGAGGTTAGTATGCAGGAAGACATGCAATGAAGATAAGTTATTATGAAGGAAGGTACACAACATCTACATACAATAAACTAGGTGAACACATATACAGACAATAAATGAAATACACAACAATGCAATATGACATAATAGTACAAGCATGTACCTTTCTATCTCCTCTTCAACTGATGCAGTCAAGACTCTGTCATTTTCTCCAGCTATTTTGTTTGTTTGAATGTGGGAATGCACAAAATACAATGAACATGAATGGGAGCTAGTATGCATCGGAGAACAAGTAATATGTACATACAACCAAAGAGACTCAACAAATAGTATAAAAGATAGGCAGAAACATGAACCTTTGCACTTCTCCATCCATAGTTGTAAATATGTAATTTTTTCCCCGGCCCAAAATATATTACAAGCCACAAAATATTACGAAATTGCATGGTCGTAGCTAAACGATTTTTGGTTTTTCGTGGAAAAGTATCCAGATATGCTTCCACCCATGTAAATACATGTTCTTTATCCTCTACATAGACTGTTGTGCCCACGGTACAAGATTTTGGTGTTCCGTGGCAAACTAACCAGATATGCTTCCAGACATGGAAATATAATTTTGCAGAATCTTTGTTGTAAATATCATATCTCAAGTACAAGACAAATTGTATCGTGGCCACACCAGCCTGTGTAGAGGATAAAGAACATGTATTGTCATATGGGCACATTTCACCATACATGGTCTCTAACTGCAACCTGCATATGTTTTATTTTAACAAAAAAAAACAACGGATATTGCAATTTCACATGTGCTTCTCGAACTATTTTTCATGCAACTATTTTCTATAACGTCAACACCAAAGCACCAGCAAGATCTCACAACATAATAGATATCGACCTCACAAGACAAGGAAAATAACACAACTGCATGTCCACTCGTGGGTGCAGTGGCTGAACATCGTAAAGCGCCCAAAAAATAATAATAATACACAAAAAAAAACAACTCCAACTATCGGCGCATGACCCCAACCCTGTAAAGTCGAAGCAAACAAAAGAAAATAGCAAGCACCAAACCAGCGAGAAAGCACGATCAGGCCCAACTGCAGCCCACTACCCCAAATCGTAAACTTGAGCCAAACAAACACAACCAACAACTGACGAACCAACGAACCAACGAACAAGCAACAACCACTGAATCAGTAAACAATATATGTATCTCCAACGATTACGAAACTGCAGCCGAAGAACAGAAGGAACTAGAAACATATGACGAGCATGCCAGTAGAAATAAGAAAACATGTTTACTTGCAAACTGCAAACACTGAACAACAAAGAAGAAATAGAAAATGAAATTATGGCATGGGAACTTACTCTAAAACGATGAAAGGCAGAAGTGTAGGTCGAATTGTGAACCAAACAACAACAAAAAGCAACAATTGACGAACCAACCAAGAAGAAGCGCTCACCGAACCAATAAACAATGTATGTAGCTTCAACGACGACGAAATTGCATTGCAAGGCTAGAAGAAGGATGAAACATACAATTCCTATTCAAGTGGTGGTGGACAACAATATTGTCCAAAATCACTGCAACATTGTATGGAAAATTTTGAGGAAAAATGTACTCCGAAAAACTATTTAGATAAACATTTAAGACTATTAGGCTGTCTAAGGGTCTCAGGCCTATCAGGCCTGTTGGAGGACCTCGCGTCATGTAAACGTTTAAACTGTCAGGCCTATTCAAGCACCTCAAAAAAAGTGTCAGGAACTAATAATAGTAGCACAAATAAAAAATATATATCAGAATACAAGGTTATAAAATTTGGAATTATCGATCACTATAAAGCTTGGATATCTAAACATTTCAAAATTAAAATTAAAAAAATACCGAACATGATCTAAGACAATGCTAACAGAAAATGATAAGACAAACATTCGAATTAATGCTAGCATTAATCCACCTTCGAGCAATGCATAAGAAAATATATGATTCAAATACACCGTATACGATCAAATACTTTGGATATGCCAACATACATAACATTGGGAATAGTGAAGCCGACAATAAGACCTCCAATCTGTTATCCAATCAGATCATGACATATATGGTACTTTTTATTATATAAAAATCAATGTTTTTAGTTACCTAGTTCCAACAATAGATATTATGGAAATATTTGTGGTTAAAGGACAAACTAATATGAATTCAACGAATTATCGATTGCTATAGTCCCTCTATGCCTATGACATGGACTAATAACAAAAGGAATCAATATTCAAAAGTATTAATATATATGGATTCAAAACAGAAGCAGTGTTCAATGTTCTTTAGTGTTTTGTCCATAAAACTATTCAACTTTTTTATCCCATGTAGAAGCAATATATGGAAAGGGGATGTTAAACTCAAGAAACGAATGTAGGGAATAGTTTTAGCAAGTTTGATCCCATTAAAAAAAATTATGGCACATAACCATAAACTAAACATTTTAAGCTAAATTTGAAAGGAAATATTTTTGAAAACTATGAAATTGTGAAGGACATTTTTTTATTTTTCATAACAAGGCAATAAACCTCATGTTTGTTTGATTTGACTCGTTAGATGTGAAAAATTTAAGAGTAAAATCATGGCAAATTTAATTTCTAAGTAAAAGCAATTTACCAAAGCATACCAAATGATGTTAGAATTTTTTAGTTTAATATTGAAGAAATTGAGAACCAAAAACATGATCTTTAAAGTATCTAAATGGAATGCATCAAATTGCATGAAATTATATGAATCCATGTTCAACCTGAAATGTTAGGACTAAATAAAATATGATATAGAGTTGTTAGGTAAGTAAAATAAGACCAAAAATAATTCAAAGGAACATAATGGAGTTCCTATAACTTAAACCCCAAATTATAATTCTAAAATTGCAATAATTGAAGCATATGGTTATTACAAGACATGTGTGCCAATTGTTGAGCCCTAATCAAAATTCCTAGATTTACAAGAATAAAAATGTATATTTTTCCTAAATATATTATATATTTAGGGGGGGGGGGCATATTTAGGAAAATATATTATATATTTTCCTAAATATGCCCCCCCCTCC
>ML797481.1:637752-656514 GCA_009831015.1 Picea engelmannii
CTAGAATGAAAGAATAGGGAAAAAAAAAAAATATATATATATATATATATATGTGTGGATAATTTCCCAAAAAAACATAACATAAGTTTTTATGCTAAAGCTAGAATGAAAGAATAGGGAAAATAGCATAGAATAAAACATACTAGTAGAAAATAATGTGAGAATAATTAAGAACCATACTTAAATAAAACAAAGCATTATTTCACTTTTAGAATGAAAATTACAAAATTTGTCAAGGTATAAACGAGAGTTGGGCTAAAATAAGAAACATTAGCCAATTGTAAAGAATGCTAGAGCAATTTAGTCGAATATAAGTATGGCAAATAATTTGAACATTAAAAGCAAACAAATATATGTAATAGTTTAGCATAATAAAAACATTCATAGTTTAGCATAATAAAAACATTCATAGTTTCAATATAAATAACAATAAGATATTGAGTGTTTGGAAGATTTGCAATAACAAAATTTTAATATCGAAGTAATAGAATGTTAAGGGTAGAAATATATTATGTGTTCCAATGAATAACAACATATAAATTATTTTTACAATAAACAGATACATTCCAAATTATTGTTTTTAAAAATAATATGATTTAATACCTTGTCATTGTTTTGGGCACATCATGTTGTAAAACAGATTAATTAGGAAGGAAAGGTTGGGTGAAAATGAAAAACTTGGTAGGATTGGAACAATTATTCTAGTTATAAAATCTATTTTCAAAGTGAGATGAAAGAAACAAAATAAAATATTATACAAAGATAGTGTTTTCAGTATATGTCTGTTGAAAAAGAGTACTAAAACCATGGCAATGCCAAAATACAAGAATATTGGTTCATGCATCTAATGGTTAGTGCTTAGCAATGAATTAAAGCACTAATCTTAAAGCTCCTTGATATCAAGAACTATGTTGTTCATCGATATTGTAAAAGAACCATGTAGTTACAAGGTATGTAGCTCACCCAATGTTGAGGAAATGTCATGTTTGTATTGCACATAATAAATTTAAGTGAGTGCCAAAAGTATCGTTGTAATAATGGTTTGTGCAAAGTGTAATTGATAATCTTGTTTTCTTTATTAACTATGCATTGAAAATTGTGATCATAATAAAAATGTGTGTTCTCAAAATGTGTGTTCTCGTTGTAGTGAGTTCATTGTGTTAGACCATCCGTTGGAAAGAAAGGTGTCAATAGCATATGACTATAGGTTGTGTAGAAAGGTTCAAAATGTGGCATGTAAACTTTTCTTGCTCTTATCACCCCATTAATCTATGTTGATTAGTTTTATTTTTTTGGTTATTTTTAGTGCTAGAAATTGTCCCTACACTGTTATAGAGCCAAGCCTAACACATCTTAGTTATTGCAATGGTTTTATGTTTGTAGGTTTATTTTGGATTTTGGATTGGTTTATAGGTCAAATAGGGAAAGGAAAGGATAATAACATTTTTTGGTTACAAAAACAAGTTCCTGTCACACTTAGTCAATGGTAGTCAATCTGATGAGCTATATAAAGGAGTTTAATATGAAAGGAAAGAAAAATGCAAGTTCCCAATTTGCTCACTCACAAAGGAAAATTATCGATTCTAAATATTATTCCGAAACACGAATAATTAAGTACTTAAACACCAATCTTGTAATGAGGAAGCAATCAACAAAATATTTACTAGATTTCAAACATAAACAAGATATATCAAATTCTTTGCAAAGATACACATGCATTTAAGTAAGACAAGAGAGAATAAAAGACAAGAAGAGTGTTGATTAAGGTTGGTTTTCATTGATGTCAAACCTTGAAGAAATTCTGGTAGCACAAAGGTTTGGGTAATGGACCCAAGTTTGTTTCATGTATAACGGTATGAATTTTAATATATTTGAAGTTAATACTATTGTATATGGATAGTACATGTCATGTCATTTTTTGTGGTATGTGGAACGTCACATAACTCTTCACGGTTTGAGAGTTATGGCCTTACGAAGTTGGAGGACCCTCATATGTTGGCTTGAAGCCCCAAAAGGTCAAAGAAGTCAAAGAACTTGCAAAGAAGAAATTATTATTTAAATGATAAAGTAAAGTGACAAAGTCAAGAAGTATTATTTAAATAATAAAGTGAAGTGAAAAAATCAAAGAAGATTATTTAAATGATAAAGTGAGGTGACAAAGTCAAGGAGGAATATTTAAATGATAAAGTAATGGAGAACTTTCTAATTATGGAAAGTGGTTAACCCTAAAAATGAGGAAAATAGGTTAAGTGACCTACAAATGGATTAAATGACCTAGAAATAGGTTAAGTGACATAGAAATGGGTTAAGTGACCTAGAAGATGGAGAGTATAAATAAGAGGCAAGACACTCTCATTTTACATCACACTTGAGCATATTGAACATATATAGGTGACTGAGGTAACAAAATGATATCTAAGCCGAATTTCAGAGGGAAGGTGAAAAAAATAAGGCCGAAATTCAAGGGAGGATAAATTCTTTTGATGATTCTTTCTAAGGTATGTTATTTATAGGGCATCTCACCATTTTCGTAATAAAAAAATTTCTAGAATGATTTAGACCGTGAAATTGATATGTCATTGGGGAAACATATCCAAGTATCTGTGGTCAAAAAATCAACTTGTGGGTCATTTTATTTTTGGAGTTACACTCCGTGGAAAATAGGGTTTGTGGCTAGTCCTGAAACTAGTCTAAAACAAGTGTTTCAGATAAAAACGTCATAACTTCTTCATAACAAATCCAAATTCAGTAAGACCAAATGTGTTGGTTAGAGTACATTCTTCAGTATTCTTTGAAACATTTTCAGTTCCATTCAACAAATATTCCGTGCAGGGAACACTCTACAAGGTCACTCTCTTGAATAAGATAGAATTCAGCAAGGTGTGTGATTTTTGCTATAACTCATTTTCTGAGAGGTTCCAAGTAATGACACCTGGAGGAATTGCACAAAACAAATTGAATAACATTGTGTACTACTTTCAAATATTTATTCATTACAGGTACATAGTTATGCTTATTTCAAGTTAGGGTTGTTGACTAATCTCAAACTAGTCATGTGAGACTAAAGAAAAGGTTGATGAAAATGCTAGTCTCTTGTTGTGAAATTTAAGGAAGGTTTGAAGGTATGTGATCATATACACTAGGTATATTACAGAGTTACAAATCATATTTGGATGATGAAATTGATGAGGGATTTTGGTTAAGGTACATGTTGGGTACATGGTTGAGACAAGTAGTTGATGAGTTGACACATACATGAGGTGTATAGTTGATTATGTTGGTACATATTGATGATTCATAGTTGATGATTAGTTGAAACATGATTGGTACATACTTGGTGCATGTTTGGATGCACTTGTTTATGGTACAGGTTGATTACAAGTTGTTTGGTACAGGTTGGTGCATAGTTGATGCACTTGGTTATGGTACAGGTTGATTACAGGTTGAGGTACAAGTTGATGCATGGTTCAGGTTTATTGGTAAAGGTTTATAATGGTATATATCACAGTGATAGTGTGACAGTGGTTCCATCATTCTACTTCTACTTCAGGGCAGTTGGACGGGGCAATGACAGGTGGTTGTAGCAAGAGAACATAGGGGGTTGTAGCCTCCTTCTAGTTGTAGCCAGAGAATAGGGGAGTTGGAGCTTACTTCAGGTTGTAGCTTAAGAAACAAGGGGGTTGGAGCCTCCTTCCAGTTTCAGCTGGAAAACAAAGGAATTTGGTGCTTCCAATGAATGTAATTCTTCAAGACATATAAGAAAAAACATTTCATGGTTTTCTCCCGCTTTGGGTTTCCACGTAAAACATTGGTGTATTGTGTATGTGTACGATTGTTCATTTTTTCATTGCTTATTTACTCTGCATTTATTGGATGATAATGCTACATTGATATAACACTTGGATTATATGGTTAAAAAGGATTAAATTTCTCTATTACTAATTCACCCCCCCTCTCAGTAATCCAACAATTGGTATCAAAGAAGGTTCCTTCAGAAATCAGTTTAACCACTGAAAGGTAGATCATGGAGAGAAACAACTTGTATAAAAATGGAATACCACAGTTCAATTTGACAGAAGTATACATTTTGGAGCATAAGGATGAAAACATATATACAGGAACAGGGATTTGAAATTTGGCAATCAATTGTAGATGGATGCACAGCACCAGCAGTTTTGCCAACAAATGAAAAAGCAGTGAAACTCGGTCAGAATAATTCCAAATCCAAAAATGCACTTCTGAATGGTCTTAGTGAAACGATATTCACCAAAGTTTCACATTGTAAATACGCTAAAGAGATTTGGGACAAATTTCAAAATATTTATGAAGGAGACTCAAAAGTCAAAGCAACAAAGCTTCAAACTTACAGAGGTTAGTTCGAACAACTTAAGATGAAGGAATATGAGAATATTTCATCTTACCTTTTACGAGTTGATGAAAGAGTAAATGCAATCATAGGATTGGGAGAAGAAATCAAAGAATCTGTAATTGTTCAAAAAGTACTAAGATCTCTTCTTATGAGATTTGACCCTAAGATATCAGCACTAGAAGAAAGATCAAATCTAAACTCAATAAGCATGGACGAATTACAAGGAATCTTCTCAGCATATGAAATGAGAACTGAACAGGAAAATCCAAATATAAAAGAAGCAGCCTTCAAAGAATCCAAAATTCAAAGCAAAAGAGAAGGCAAAAAGAAGAACATAGCAACAACAGTGACGTCTTGGAAGATGATGAAGAAGTGGCCAACTTTGTCAAAAGAATGAACAAGGGAACCGACGGTCGGTATAGAGGTAAGATTCATTTAATTTGTTTTAATTATGATGGTATTGGTCATTTTTCTAACAAGTGTCCTTATAAGAAAAAGAGAAATGATGAAGGTTACTCAAAAGGAAAACAAACATATAAAGGCAAAAGAACCACAAAGAAAGTGTTCAAGAAAAGCTTATGCACCAAAGAAGACATATCATCATCAGATGAAGATGAATTCAGTGACAGTGAGACAGAAAGAGTTCTATTCATGGTAGTAGAAGACTCTGATAAAGAAGAATATGAAGAAGTTGAAGAAGAAATTGAAGAGGCATAAGTTGACTACCGAGAGGAATTAATGTGTGCCATAGAAGTTATCAGAAGAGAAAAGAAGAAAAACAAGAAACTACAAGAAGAACTAGACAAGAAAGAAGACACTCAAGAACTAGAACAAATGATCACAAATTTGAAGGTTCAAATAGAAGAAGATAAAAGAATTGAAGAAGCACTCAAAGAACAGCTAGAAGAAAAAGACAAGATCATTGGAAATTTGGAAGCAGAGATTGTCACATTAAGAAAGGATCTTCAAAAGAAAAATATGTAGAACAACTCAAAATTTTTGGAAGACATTATCAGTAATCAAAAATCTCATAATGACAAGTCCGGACTTGGATACAATCAGACAGAAAAATGATCAAGCTCCAAAACAACAGAACAAGAAACATATCCAAAAAGTTATGCAGAAACAATCAATGGGGATAGGAAGATCTACAAGGAAGATTGCAGGGACACTCCTCCACTAAGAAGATTCAAATTTCAGAATCAACAACTGACATATTGGCCTCATGAAAAAGAAGAATTTATAAGAGTACCTCCTTTCATAATATCTTCAAATCCCAGGTATCAAACTAACTTTTTTGGTTTATGTTATGCATGTAATAATTTTGGACATAAAGCTATGAATTGCAGAGCTAACAATAGGAACACAAACAACTTTGAAAGTCATACTCAAAGAGATTATCCAAGAAGGCCTAGTGAAACACATAGAAGAAGTTATAACAGGTTTGAATCTTTGAGCACTGAAGTGGAATGTTACAAATGTAACAATTTTGGACACATGGCCAAATATTGCAGAATTATAATCCCTCCTAGAGAACTGCAACAGAATAACAACAGTCACAGACAAGAACCTCTGAAAAGGACATGGATAAGAAATAAGGATCAGTATAGCAATGAAGAATGCACACTCGCTCTACAAGATAAGCAGAAGAAACGTGGTTGGTATGTTGATGGTGGTTGTTAAAAACACATGACATGTGATAGAGACAGGTTTCTTACATTACGAAAGAAAAGTGATGGACCAGTCGCCTTCGGAAATGATGATTCAGCTAAAATCATTGGAAAAGGCACAGTCAGAATTGGGAACAAGAATACCAAGGCAGAAAATGTTATACTAGTAGAAGATATGAAACATAATCTTCTAAGTGTGAAGCAAATGTGTAACCAAGGTCATAAAGTTACTTCTGATTCACAAAAGTGCGAGATAAGACAAGAAGGTTCAAGAAAATTGATTGCTACAGCTATGAGAACTTCAAGCAACATATATGTATTAAGTGAAATTGGAAATGAAAAGTGTTGTCTAGGAAAGGAAGATGAAAGTTGGTTATGGCACAGAAGAATAGGTCACATACATTTTGATAACCTTGTCAAATTCAGTATAAGAGAAGCAGTCAGAGAAATTCCCCAGATCACGAAACCAACCAACACTTTATGCAAGCATTGTCAACAAGGAAAAAAAACAAAGACCAGGTTCAAATCAAAGGAATATTCAACGACAAGACCACTGGAAATTGTGCATACTAATCTAGTTGGACCAACTACAACAAAGGGTTCAAAAGGTGAGAAATACTTTATGTTATTAGTTGATGATTATACAAGAATGACTGCAGTTTTATTTCTCAAGAATAAGTCAAAAGATTTTGAAAACTTCAATAGCTACAAGGAAATGGTTGAAAATGAAATGGATTCAAAAATCAAATGCTTGAGATATGATAATGGAGGAGATTTCACTTCAAAGGAATTTATGGACTACTGCAGTAGTCATGGAATAAAAAGGAAATTCTCCATTCCTAGGACACCTCAACAGAATGGAGTTGTTGAAAGAAAGAACAAGATAGTACAGGAAATGGCTCGAACAATGCTAATGGATTCCAAATTGACATATATATTTTGGAGATAGGAAGTGCATACAACAATTCACATTCAAAACAGAGTAATGCTCAGAAACAACACTGACAAAACTCCCTACGTGCTATGGAAAGGAAGACCAGCAAATGTGAATCACTTCAGAGTTTTTGGAAGCAAATGCTACATCAAAAGAGAAGATGGCAAAATGGGAAAGTTTGATTCTTGTGTGGACAAAGGAGTACTTTTTGGTTACTCAAGTACAAGGAAAGCATACAAGTGTTACAATCTGAGATTGGACAAAGTTGTAGAAAGAATCAACGTAACGGTTGATGAAACAGGCAGACCAGAATCAAAGGAAGAAGAAAATGAATCAATGGAACAACTTTTCAAAGAAAAATCATAAGATGAAAAGGAAGTAGAAGAGGAATATGAAGAGAATCCGACAGAATCAGAAGAGAAAGTTCAGCAAGTTCCTCCAAAGACACCTAACAAATGAGTATAGAAGAATCATCCTTCAAATCAGATTATCGGAAACAAAGACGCGGGAGTTAAGAGTAGAAGAAGAATACGTTCACCAAAACAAGCACACCTAGCACTCACATCGACGATTGAATCAACCCATTTGGAAGAGGCCAACAAGGATAAATTTTGGAACAAGGCCATGGATGAAGAATTAGATCAAATAGAGAAAAATGACACTTGGGAATTGGTTCCAAGACCAAAGGATAAGAATGTGATCGACACAAAGTCAGTATACAGGAATAAATTGAATGAAGATGGATAGGTTACAATGAACAAAGCTAGATTGGTATGTAAAGGATATGCACAGGTTGAAGGAATCAACTTTGAAGAGACATTTTCCCCAGTTGCCAGAATGAAAGAAATCTTATTGCTTTTAGCTTATGCATGTTCCAAAAATATTAAAGTGTATCAGATGGACATAAAATCAACTTTTCTGAATGGGGAACTTGAATAAGAATTCTACATTGAACAACTAGAAGGATTTCAGTTGTCAGAGAATGCAAACTATGTGTGAAAATTAAATAAGGCCTTGTATGGTATAAAACAGGCTCCTAGAGCATGGTACTCTAGACTGGATAAATATCTACAACAAGAAGGGTTCAGAAAATAAAGTCCAGACAACAACCTCTACATCAAGGTAAGTCAAGATAATATTTTATTAATTGAATTTTATGTTGATGATATTATTTTTGGTAGTGATGATGACAAGTTAAGCCAGAAATTTGCAAAGGATATGCAGAATGAATTTGAAATGTCATTACTTGGAGAACTATCATTATTTCTAGGACTTCAGATATGTCAAAGCAACCAAGGAATTGTTATTTCTCAAACCAAGTATATCATAGAAATGTTAAAGAGGTTCAGAATGGAAGATTGCAAACCAGTTATCAGTCCCATGCAAACCAATTGCAAGTTAAGCAAAAGATGATGATTCAAAGTTTACAGATCAGAGACAATACAGGTCAATGATTGGAAACCTACTATATGTGACAACATCCAGACCAGATGTAATGCAGGCAATTGGACATGTGGCATGATTTCAAGCAACACCAAAGGAATCACATGTATTATCAGTGAAGAAAATTTTCAGATATCTCAAAGGAACATAAGAATTTGGATTATGGTATCCAAAAGGAACTGATCTATCTCTTATTGCCTACCCAGATGCAGATTGGGCAGGTTCTATTGATGATCGATGAAGCACCAATGGAGAAAAGTTCTACTTGGGTGAGTGTTTAGTATCATGGCTAAGAAAGAAACAATCATCAGTATCTCTATCTAGAGTCGAGGCAGAGTATATTTCAACAACAACATGTTGTACACGGGTTCTTTGGATGAAACAAACTTTGACAGATATACAAGTTGAGTATGATGAGCCCATTCCAATCTATTGTGATAATGCAAGCGCCATCAGTATCTTAAAGAACCCAGTGATGCACTCCAAGACAAAGCACATTCCAATCAAGTATCAATTTCTACGGGAACAAGTTGCAGAAAAGAACATCAGAGTTGAGTATGTGGGCACAAAAGAACAAGTGGCAGACATCTTTACAAAACCACTTCCACGGGAATCCTTTGAGTATCTTCACCAGAGACTCAGAGTTATTTCTACTCCAAAATGAATGATTTTGAATGCTTATCTTATAAGTCTTAGATGTAGAGTTTAGTTCAGTCAAGGAGAAAAAACCCTGACTGAACTAAAAAGAGTTTAGTTCAGTCAGGGAGAAAAACCCCGGATGGAAAGATACCTTTTCCATTGATGAAAAAGGGGGAGAGATTCATCATATGCAGAGGAAATAGGCATGATTCCAGGGCGAGCAATTGTCACAGAGATGCAAAGGACAGAGGCATGGTTCCACGGGGAGCATGAGTGATATGATTTCAGTATTGCATCAGAGTGTTTCCATCAATGCCAAAGGGGGATATTGTTTATTAAGGTTGGTTTTCATTGATGTCAACCCTTGAAGAAAGTCTGGTAGTGAATTCCGATAGCACAAAGTTTTGGGTAATGGACCCAAGGTTGTTTCATGTATAATGGTACAATTTTCAATATATTTGAAGGTAATACTATTATATATGGATAGTACATGTCATGCCATTTCTGGTGGTATGTGGAACGTCACATAACTCCTCACGGTTTGAGAGTTATGGCCTTACAAAGTTGGAGGACCCTCATATGCTGGCTTGAAGCCCCAAAAGTTCAAAGAAGTCAAAGATCTTGCAAAGAAGAAATTATTATTTAAATGATAAAGTAAAGTGACAAAGTCAAGAAGGATTATTTAAATAATAAAGTGAAGTGACAAAATCAAAGAAGCTTATTTAAATGATAAAGTGAGGTGACAAATTCAAGGAGGAATATTTAAATGATAAAGTAATGGAGAACTTTCTAATTATGGAAAGTGGTTAACCCTAAAAATGAGGAAAATAGGTTAAGTGACCTAGAAGATGAAGACTATAAATAAGAGGCAAGAATCTCTCATTTTACATCACACTTGAGCATATTGAATATCTATAGGTGACTGAGGTAACCAAAGGATATCTAAGCCGAATTTGAGAGGGAAGGTGAAGAAAAGAAGGCTGAAATTCAAGGGAGGATAAATTATTTTGATGATGCCTTCTAAGGTATGTTATTTACATGTCATCTCACCATTTTCGCAATAAAGTTTTTTCTAAAATGATTCAGACCATGAAATTGATATTCCATTAAGGAAACATATCCAAGTATATGTGGTAAGAAAATCAACTTGTGGGTCATTGTATTTTTGGAGTTACACTTCGTGGAAAATAGGGTTTTTGGCTAGTCCTAAAACTAGTCTAAAACATGTTTTTCGGGTAAAAAGGTCATAACTTCTTCATAATAAATCCAAATTCAGTAAGACCAAATGTGTTGGTTAGAGTATAGTCTATAGTATTATTTTTAACATTTTCAGATCCATTCAACAAATATTCAGTGTGGGGCATGCTCTACAAGGTCTCTCTCTAGAATAAGCCAAAATTCAGCAAGGTATGTCATTTTTTCTATAACTCCTTTTCTGAGAGGTTCCAAGTAATGAAACCTGGAGAAATTGCATAAACAAACTGAAGAACATTGTGTACCAATTTCAGATCTTTATTCATTTCAGGTACATAGTTATGATTATTTAAAGTTAGGGTTGTTGACTAATCCCAAACTAGTCATGTGAGACTAAAGAAAATGTTGATGAAAATGTTAGTCTCTTGTTGTGAAAGTTAAGGAAGGTTTGCAGGTATGTGATCATATACACCAGGTCAATTACAGAGTTACAAATCATATTTGGATGATGAAATTAATGAGGGATTTTGGTTAAGTTACATGTTGGGTACATGGTTGAGACAAGTAGTTGATGAGTTGGCACATACATGAGGTGTATAATTGATGATGTTGGTACATATTGATGAGTCATAGTTTATGAGTATTTGAAACATGATTGGTACATACTTGGTACATGGTTGGATGCACTTATTTATGTTACATGTTGATTACAGGTTGTTTGGTACAGGTTGGTGCATGGTTGATGCACTTGTTTATGGTACAGGTTGATTACAGGTTGAGGTACAGGTTGATGCATCTTTCAGGTTTATTGGTACAGGTTTACAACGGTATATCTCACAGTGATAGTGTGATAGTGGTTCCATCATTCTACTTCTACTTCAGGGCGGTTGGACGAGGCAAGGACAGGTGGTTGTAGCCACCTTCCAGTTGTAGCTGGAGAACATAGGGGGTTGTAGCTTCCTTCTAGTTGTAGCCAAAGAATAGGGTAGTTGGAGCTTCCTTCATGTTGTAGCCTGAGAAACAAGGGGGTTAGAGCCTTCTTCTAGTTGCAGCTGGAAAACAAAGGAAGTTGGCGCTTCCAATGAATGTAATTCTTCAAGACATATAAGAAAAATAATTACATGGTTTTCTCCCGCTTTGGGTTTCCACGTAAAACACTGGTGTACTGTGTATGTGTATTATTGTTCATTTGTTCATTTCTTATTTACTCTGCAGTTATTGGATGATAATGATACATTGATATAACACTTGGATTATATGGTTAAAAAGGATTAAATTGCTCTATTATTGATTCACCCCCCCCTCTCAATAATCCAGCAAAGAGATAGTGTAACCATCCGATATCCTTTTCCATTAAAAGTAAAATGTAGCATGTCCCAACATTACAATTAGAGACAAAGTATCATGTTCTCCACCAATCAAACCCCTTTTCCCCTTTGCGCCTCTTTCTTCATGGTTTATATAGAAAGATACATTATTATCAAGATCCAAATATAATGGATTTGAAAACATCATTATCTATATTTAGAGAGATATAATCCCAATTCAAATCGATGAGTTGGTATATCCCTGAAAATCCAGAATCATGAGCTATCTAGGCAATTTTACAGGAAAACTAATTTTGGCAAAATCCTAAAAAATAGGCCTCAAAGATCTATTTGAATCTCTCAAACCATGATATTTATTGCAAAATTGAGAGAGGTGTTTCTAAATCAGTCTGTTCCTGACCAAAAAAAAATTCTAGATTTTCAAAGTTCGTCTCCAGTTTCTTGGAGAATGTGCCTAAAGTTAGTGTCTAAAATAGGGAAAAAACCAGCAAGCTACACAAATATTTTAGTAGCGCCTTTCAAACTCTAACATAAATCACATGAAATTGTGTTCTTCCTCTACCAAAGTGTTACGCTTGTCTCCTGCATCCTCCTGGGTTGGCATGGCTCTACTAACCCTCTTATGAACTTGTTCTTTTCTCTTCTTAGTAGATGAAACCCTAATTTTTGCTTTTGCTGAAACAAGGCTTATTTTATGTGTTGATTTCCTTGTGCTTTTCTTGTTTTCAGGTTATGGAGGGGTATCATCTAGAACAATGACCTTCTTTTTGGTAGATGAATCTTGTTTTGCCTTAAATTTCAACCTCAATTTGTTTGTTGGGTTTGTCTTGAGCCTATGAACCTACAAATCTGCCTTGTGCACATACTTTGTTTCACTTGTGGAGAATATTCAACAGGTGTATCATTGATTTCTTCTTTAGTTTTTACTTCTTGCAATTAAATATTTTGTTTGGCCCTGGTCCTCATATATACCCTGTCAAAACATGTAATTTTCTATATAGAGGAAGAGGATTCAGTCTCCATATTGATTTCTTCTTCCTGTTGAAATTCCAGCTTCCTCTTACTTGATCTGGTTCTTCTAGCTACAGGGGAAATTTATTTCATTTTTGCAAACCCTTTTGAAGTGTTTCCTTTCTTTGTTGAAGCCTTAGGTTTGTTTTGTTTTGTATCTTGATCATCAAGCCCTAAATAGATTAACAACTACTTCCATGTCACTTTAACCTCTCTCAATTCATACAAAACCAACATATTTATCAAACCTTGATGAAATAATCTTCTACGAGTAGTTGCAGGATAATTTTGTACTCTTTTAGACATTTTAGTCAAAAAATTTAACAAATAAAAGGGTAAAGTCATCTCCGCATCTCCATTTAAATGCATAAAAAGTATTATATGGTAGCAGTGAACATATGAATTACCTACCCTCATAGGTTATATACTTCCTTACTATTTCCAAAACACCCTGCCATTCTTCATTTGACCATTTTCTCGATATCCCTTGACTCTAGTCTGGATCATGATGTTTTGGGACTAAGAAAATGATTACAAGAACCAACAGGTAGTTGATTCTTTTTCCACCATCTCTCACATGCTACTAGTAAGTGAAATGGTGCCCCGATTAAATGCTTTGTTACATAAATCAAGACATTCCCTACATGAGTTTTGAAACCATTGAATTTTTGTGCAAACAACATTGAAACCTCCTCATGGTATATCTAGAAAGTATAGAAGAATTTGAGCCAGCCTGCATTGATGAATTTTTTCATAATCTCAGGATATGCTTCCAGCAATTCCCCCTATCGAATCCAAATGATTAACTAGACCACTTTTCTTAGGTGTCATTACTCTGACTTCGATCTCTGTCAACTTGCAGACGCTAGGGTTTCATTTTGATGTATTTTAGAACTTCCCTGCATATGTAAGTGATATAGAGAGGTTCCATCCACTGCAAAATGATGTTAGGGTTGTACAAAATTCAAAATTATATTTTTAGATTCTCTAGATCGTGACCAAACCCCAATTTTGGTGGATGTACAAACGGGTGTACACTTCTATTTATTAAAACGATCCCTTGTATCAAATCAGCATTTAAACAAGAGTTATCACTAATGCATGATTCTCTACACGATCTTCTGAACGAGCTCTGAATGTTAACATGCTTTTCAGGACAAAACATGTTTAAATCAATGATGAAAATAGATGCTACAAGAATGGAAACATTCTTGTAGCGACTTTGTCTCTTTTCTAAAATTTGAATAAAATTCAAATTTTGCCTCCAAATCTGATAGAAGACCCTCAAATTGTCTAAAATTCAATTCTATCTTACCAATAACACATGCAAAAAAGGTTCAAACAAAGCAAAAACGTGCCACAAAGTAATAAAAACATAGTTGTCGGTGTAATGATAACTGTGACCTCAAAACGAGAACTCTGGCCCAAAAAACCCATATTTTTTCATAAAAAACATCAAAATTGACCCCCAAATAAAAAAGTGGTGCTACCGGTCGCACCATTTTTTTAAACAGGGTCAAAATTACAACATTTTTCAAACATGGCCTTCAAAACTCAGACAGTGGCTCAAAAAAACCTTAAAATCAACACCTAAAAAATGATATTTTTGATTTTTTTTTTTCTTTTCAAAACGTTAAAATTTGAGATCATTTGAAATCGTATTTTTATCACTTGGTACCATTAAAACCAAAACCTCAAAATCAAACATCAAATTGAAAAGTAATCCTACTGGTAGCACCCATTCTAAAATTGAGGTATGAAAATGACACATTTTTATAATGTGGTAAAAGAACTCATCATTACTATAAACAAAATCATAAAATCAACCCTTAAATGTTTACTTTTAAAATCTTATTATCATGCAAAGCACAAGGTAATACATAATTCCATGAAAATATCACAATATACTTTAAAAATTCAAAGTCACTTTTTAATAAATTTTTTACTTATAATAATAAAAAAGTAAATACAAGTTACATTGAATGAAACATAAATAATTTCTTAAAAGTATTGTTATATTGTCCATATTCAAAACATATGAGCTAAGAAATTTTATTATATTATCCATAATAAAAAAAAATATCATTCATAAAACATAACAAAAGATTCATAACTTCATGTAAGATCATATGTAAGTTCAATGCTCATTTCTAGTTACCATACAAACATCACATGGATAAAAAATGCATAAAATGTTTCATACACTTATTCAGATTGACTCATGGTTTTTGAAATACCATAAGAGTCTACATTGTCTTCAGATGAATGTTTGGATGAAGATGTAGATGATCCATACTCTTCTCTATTGTCTATGAATGCATCATCTGAGTCTAAATGCATGCCCAATATTTCAAATGTCAAATGCCTTTTAGATCTACGACTAGGTTCAACAGACTCTCATCTTGCATTTATTTCTTATGGCAACAACCTCTTGATAATCTTTGTTGTCTTGGAGCGAAGAGTTCCTCTCTTTGTCAAATTGAAGTCATAAACAAGTATGTCAACATCATCTAATTTTAAGAGGTCAGTGCGATGATGAGTTGTATTTTGACCCTTTCGTTTTCTCTTTCTATTGACATATTTCTCAACCACCAACTTTGGATTGTACACACCATTGAATGGGTGTGTACTTATAGCATACTAATGCACTTCAATTGCAATAACATCGTCATTTTCTTTCTCAATATTTATAACCTTTTCTATCCATAATGGATAACCATGTGGATCTTCAGTCGCTAAAACTGCAATCATGCTACCCTCCTTAATATCTTGTACTGAACCCATGTAAAGGTATTCCATGGCTTCATCTTATGCACGTGACATTCATGAACCAATACACATTTCTCTTTCCTATGCTTATGTAAACTCAATAGCACCTTGAGATTCTTGTTGAACTTCAACAATGTTTGTTTCTTCAGATTTGTTTGACATATTTTGTGGCCAATGAAACGGAGTCCTCAACATTGTATCTTCATTTGTTGAGCTTGAAATTATGTCACTTTGAATATTGAAAAAATACTCCCACTAAACAAAATTAGCAACATCAAAGTACTCATATGTATCCTTAATGGACTTTTTTTTTATTTCTTCCAGGCATTCAGAATAATCTACATCTATATTACGCCTCCGTGCACTATGGATTTCAGCAACTGATTGCAAAAATAATAACTTTGATGCAAAGATTGGACGATATGGAATGAACTTCAAAAATGATAAACCTGATGAAGGCACCCATTATGTAGTAGTTGAATACTTCTTTCCCCATATAAGTATTTTCCCATCAATTTTTTTGAAACAAAATTGATGTTGGAAGCTAATAGCATTAAGCTACTCAATACATTTTTCTTCACAATGCGATCCCTGAATAAATCTTCGCATGTCAACATTTTCTTCTAATATATGAAAAGCATGCTCTGGAATGTATGCTTTCTTAATACATTCAATCAATGGTGGTAGACTTCTAACATTTTTCCTCTTCAATGTTACTGAAAAACGAATGAACATTTGATCGATATGATCATGAGTGTGTCCAACAAGAAGGAAATAAAATTTCACCTTTTGAAATATTCACATTTCAACAAGCATTCTTAGATATCCAAACACAATTTGATTTTTATTTTCATGACTAGTGTTGTCCAACTGTAGATAGAGAACTTGAGGAAGATTTCCAGACCAGTGAGTGAGCACATGATGAATTATGGTGATGGTCAGATTTACATCATTATGAATATTTGGAGCTGTGAAGTAAACACTTGGACACATTTTTCCATTGAAAACCATACAACCAACCAAGTGAAACTGAATGAAATTATCTTCCTGTAAATTTTTGGGTGTACGAAAAAAATGTGGTAGAAGTGTTTTCTTCTGGTCCATGCCATCAATTATCATACCTAAATATTTGTTTGGAGCATCATAACACTTATTTTGATGTTTGTACAACTTTTGTCTTTCACTTGATTGTTGATTCTGATGTTCTTTAAGTGCTTTGACTATGGAATTTGCACATGAAATAAAATGAAAATAGTGATCGTATGTTTTGATAGTTGATAACTATTCAATTTATAAAAAAAAAACAGTAAATACATGCCTCTTTTTGCCCCTTCAGATTTATCTCTTCTTGATTTAAGAGTAGCACATATACTACAAATCCCCATCCTTGACTTCTTAGGAATACAAACATTGTTGAATTGTTTCTTCCATATTCTTGTAAAATATGCATATGTAATAAAATTACCATTTCCTTCAACACCTTCAACATATCCTTTGTACAAGTTGTAGATTTTCATCCTTGAAAAATTATCTGGAATATGTGTTGTGTCTCTATCTGACATACACTCTCCATGTTTGGAAAATTAATCACGCATCCATGACAATGTAGTGTTTGTGAATGGCCCACTCTCTCATCCATGATGTACCTTTGATTAAAACTATGGATCTTTTTCCAACTTTGTCTAGATTCTTGGTAGACGAAGATTACCAATTGAGTGATTTTTTTTGAAAGCCTTTCTACAAAGTAAAATATTTCAAATGTGATAATCATATCCTGTATTGGTGGATATCATGCACCCCATCAAATATAAATTTGCATGCTCTTATTCATTGACAAATATGTCTTCCTTTCATTCAAGGCATACATGTGGTCGATGCTTTTCAAACAATTCTTTTGACAACATTCACTTGAAATCAATTCACTTATGGACATTGATTTAGTGAGAAATTATTTCCTAGACCTAGTATAACTAGAATGATTTGGATTGGTATAAAAAGGTCTAATCCTGGTCCTAGACACAATTTTTCTGTGCAATGTCTCCACTATTTCATCATCCTCACTAGAAGGATTTTCCTTATCACCACAAGGAATATCAAGAAAAACATTGTCAGGAGACTAAACTAGAGAATATCGATCACCTTGATTTGTTGCAGCTGAATGATTGATAACATCATCATCAACATAATCATTTGGAGGAAAATCATCATCAACATTGTGTCCACCATTGACATAATCATATTCATTTCTTTCAAAATCCCCACTTGAGTGAAAATTTTCACCATCTTGATTAGTGCCTTGAAAACCTTCATTAGTATCTTGAAAATCCTCACTTGAAGGAAAATCAACATCAACATTGTTGTTTTTTAATTTATCACTCAAGAAAGAGTGTCCACCAATGGCGTAATCATCTCCACTACTTTGAAAATTGTCACTTGATATATATTCTTTATCATCCTCATTACTGGATTGAAAATCCTCACTTGGAGGAAAATCTTAATTTTCCTCATCGGTACCTTGAAAATCCTCACTTGGAGGGAAATCATCAGCACCAACATTGCTTCTTTTAAATTCCTCATTCGAGAAAGATTTTTCATCATTTCCATAATTGTCATCATTACTTTTAAAATCCCCACTTGGGGGGAATTCTTCATCATCCTCATTCGTGCCTTTGAAAACCTCACTTGGAGGAAATTATTCATCAGTACCTTCAAAATCCTCACTTGGAGGAAATTTATAATCACCAACATTGTTGTCTTTAAATTCCCCACTCAGGAAAAAGTGTCCACCATTGTCATAATCATCTTCACTGCTTTTAAAATTTCCACTTGAGAGAATTTCTCCATCATTTTCGTTGGTGCCTTCGAAATCTTCATCGGTACCTTGAAACTCCTCACTTGGAAGAAAATTTGCATCCCAATCATTTAAACGTTGATCATAGTCTCCACTTTGACCTACATTTTGATTATTTTCATTACTATTAAATTGTTGACTAGATTTATCACCATCATGTTCCTCCTCTTCATCATCGGTGCCTTCAAAGTCCTCTAATTTAGGACTTTCATGAGGAACATGTTGAATAAAATAGCTTGCACTATGATCAAAATTATGACTAGCTGAAAAATATGATGCCTCATTTGCATTACAAACATTCCTATCACCTTTCCTAGTCCCAACAGAAGAGGTATGCGAACAATTTGTTGATGTCTCAGACAAAAAATCTTATTTATCTGATGAAGCCCATCCCTTCTCTCTGAGAACATAGAATGATACAAATGCTCACCCTCCCTATGACATTATTATAACATGCATAATGATCTTTTCCCTCTAAATGCCTGCCCCCCAAAAAAAAATATAATTTCCCTCCAAAATCCCCCCCCCCAAAAAAAAATATAATTTCCCTCCAA
>ML797481.1:656564-673005 GCA_009831015.1 Picea engelmannii
ATTTTGTTATTTACATGTTAAATACAATATTTATCATGTTTATTTATTTATCCCACATTTATTAAACATATTGATGATCCATATAATTTTAGGTATATATGTAGACAATATACCTAATTTTTATTTATCCCACATTCATTATATTGTGTTATATCTTGGGAAGTTTTGTTAAAGAATTTGGAGCAAGCTACAAGGCAGAAACATCGAGAAGACATCTGAGGAGAATCTATCATTTCAGAGGTTAGTTATTTTTTAAACTCTTACCATTTACCAAAACAACAATTATAAGATTATCTTTGAATCACATAATATTTTTTCATGCAAAAATTAAAAAACCTTTAATTCGTTTAGATGTTTTTTATTTTTTTCTAAAAAAAATACCCAACTTTTTAAAAAAATTGAGAGTTTTTTCAAAAAATCTTAACAAAATCCTTAAGATTTTTTGAAAAAGAAAAAAGAGTCAAATTCAGGTATAGTTTTTAATTTTTTTTTAGTTTTTTTATTGTTTTTTACTTAAATTTTATTAGTTTTGTCCCATGGTGGTTACTAGGAAATTTCCATGCCTTAGCCGTGGGGGGGATGGGGTGATGCCCGACATCGCCCCAACCCCCATGGCCAAGGCACGGTCCTGGCATAAGCCCAATAAGTCCATGGGTCAATTTTTTTTACATATGGGTAAAACAAATCTTTTTTTTTTAAATTAGTTTTTATATTCAATATTGTTTTTTTTTAGTTTATTATAATGTGAAAGGCCTATTTTTTTATTTTTTTAATATAGGAAAATGGCAGGAAATAGATTATCTACGAATATATTTGGATCACGACCTGCAATAATGGCATCCAAAAATGCAACTGGAACCTCCATGAATGTTAGGCAACAAAATGATACCTTAACACGTGAGCTATCAAATGCAATGAAGAATGTTAGAGAGTAGAAATCAGTGGAAGGTGAAAACACACAAGAATATTCTTGGTTTGTTAAAGACAAGCAAGGAAACAATGAAGATCATATATATTTGTATTGTGTTGAATTAGAACATGTGAAAGGAAATTATCAGGCACTTGGCTTGTTACAAGATATATGTTTTGTGCCAGCCACATATATTGTTTATGCACTTGTCAAACAAGGGAGAACTTATATCAAGTTTAGATATTGTTTCAAATTGAGAAATTATAACAAGAATGAATGTTTTTCATAATTATGTGCATCCATCATTGATGACATTGAGAAAGACAATGTAAGATTTTTATTTCTATTTTTGTGTCGTTTATTATTTTTAGTATCATGGTAATGTTTTAATTTTATTTAACATGAAAATGTTATATTTTATTTTTACAGGATTTTGTTGAACGACTTTCACGTATGTTAGTGGGGATTTACTCTACAGAGAATGATATCATGGATGTCATCAACGCTTTTCATATTGAAAAGACACAAGAAGGAAGGAAAAAGAAACAAAAAGTAATGGAGGTTGAACCTGCAAGAGTAGACAGAGAAGAACATGAAAGAAGAAAGAAAAATACTCATTCTAGAAATCCTAAAAGGATTACATTTGAAAATGAGGAAACTCCAAATTAAGATTTTTTTGAGATTGGTCCCAATGAGGTTATCACTCCTTCTCACAAAAAGAACAAACAAGATAAACACAAAAGAGCGATGGTTGATGATGAGTCTATTTCTATTGATTATGAAGAAATCATTGATTTAGATGAAACACATTTAAATCATAAGAGGAAGAAAACAAATGTTAATAATGTTCAATAAGCCATCGTTAGCTAAGAGTATTATAGTGAAAGTCCTGAAGGTAGCAGATAAATAATAACACCAGGTGTTGATCTAGAGGATGGTATTGTGAAAACAACACAAAATGTCATTCAAAATAGAATGAGGATGAAAAAATTAGTTGATGATGGCCACACATTTCAGTTGAATGTGAAGCAACTTTATAAATCCACAGAAGGGTAGGAAAAATATCAAATTAGAAAACCGCATCACTTGCACATTCACAATTTGAAAGCATTGATTAGGTACAATCCATATGTACATGTAATTGACTACCTAGTTCTTGTTGACCCAATGGAAGTTCCTGGGAGGGAAGAATTTGATAGATCAAAATGTTTTGACTACAAATATTATGTGATGGGAGGAAATCATTCTGCAGAGGCTAGAATAGAATCGATGCAAGAATATCCCAATAATCCTCTTTTTGAGATAGTCAAATGCATAATTTATGCAGATTTAACAGATTCAGAAGCAAAGTTACTGGCATGGGATCATAACACAGAAAATGATTACATAATGTTTATGACCTTCATTCAAAGGGTGATATTTATCCATAATGAATTTTCTGAAATATGTCGCGGGGAGAGATCAAATGTTGATGTTAAGTTTTGGAAGCAATGTTGTATGGAAATACGATTCCCACTTGATGATGAAAATACAAAATAAAAAAATCACAAAGGAAGTGATATATTTAGAGTTGTGGATAACTATTTTCAATTGGGATTTAGAACTGGACATGTATGGGATTTGATAGATGAGATCTTCACCCTATGGGAAAATATTAGTATAAAAAATCAGAGAGTTAAGAAGGCTAAACCATTGATATGTGGCACAAGTAAAACAGGTCCTGACATAAAAAATATTCCTGGTGATATGACTATAACACCTTGGAGATCAATACAAGGAGTGAAGGATGATAAACTTATCATAACTATATTATCATGTGTTAGGTCAAGAGAATTGTCAATGGAAGAAATGTCTGATGAATTTAAAAAGTAAGTCTGTTGAGTTATTTTTATTTATGGTAGGACAAGAAAATTACTTTTTTTAATTTAACATATCAGTTTAACATTATTTTTGTTTTATTTAGTCACAAGGTGTATATGAAAATACAAGAGGAAATGGTCAAGATGTTGAATGAAGAAAGTTGGGATGATATTAAACTCAACTATCCAGATTCAAACTCTTCAACAATATTGAAACAATGTTTTGTTGCATTCAAAAAGGTATGTTGATTTATTACATTCATATTATTCGTTTGTAAGTTAATTTATTTATATTTTAATAGTGATAGATATATAACTATATGTTTGTTTGTTTCATTAAAGATTCCAAAGAAGAATGCAGATGGAGTACCTGGAACTTTCAAAAGTTTTATTCAAAAAGCCAAGTTTGAAAGAGAAAGAAGGAGATGTGCTCAAAATGTTCAACTTGATAACACCCTTGATCACTACATTTGGAATGGGCTCTACACTGTTCAATATAAAGTGATATTAGGTGATTGTGAAAAAATTGCAAATATTGTTCCTAAAAAAGAATACTCCCTAGTTATTGTGGATATCCCTCATTGTTATAATATCCAAAACATAGGATATGATATTGAGCCTTATACTTACCAAGTTTTCAGTAAAGTGGTTATGGGATTTACAGAAGTTACAACATCACCATTTTGGAGATTTATATTATTTCATTCAGACACACAACAAGGATTAGTACAATCAAGCTTCAAGGGGAAAGAAAAGACAAGGATGCAATTTATTTGGTAAGATATTGAAAGTGTATGTTTAGCAATTAAGATTAGAAAACAATTTTATTAAATCACAAGTTAATTGAATCTACACTTATTTATGTTACAGGCACAAGCCTAATATTCAGAGCTCCAAGAGAGAATCATTTAAATGTGATTTTGAGAGTATACATCTTGCAACCTGGACAAAAGATGATTCTTATCATTCTATTCTTGCCAATGCAAATGATGGAGAGACTCCTAGTAGTATATTGGTATACAATGTTGTGGTTAGAAAGCTAACATATGAGGAAAAATATTTGAAAGGAGAGATGGTTAACATATATCAAAAACCACAAGCATTAATTAATTAACTTATAAATAAATTTTCAAATGAAGGAGATCAGGTTTTGGATTTGTTCTCGGGTTCAAGTAAGAATTATGATCTAATATTTATGAAATCATACTTCAATCTTATATTATTTTTAATTTATGTATTTTTACATTATCTAACTTCATTATTTATTTTGTATTTGGTGATTAGGTACAACATTAGTGTGTTGCCTACAGAAATGAGGGAATTACATAGCCATCGAAAGTGACCCAATGCAGTGTAGTTTTATTCAACAAAGAATTAATGCTATTCCAACTCTTCCAGATGAAATGCAAGAAGTTAGCTTGAGGAAAGGAGATTTTAGTGAATCAAAGGTGGCAAAATTGTCAAAGGAACCTCAAGTACCATTAGGAGGAATGATTGGAAAGGATCACTTTGGAGAACTTGTAGATATCAAAGATTCAATGGAAGAACAAAATGACATAATAGAAGCACAAAATGACATCGAAGAAGATGATAATGTGTCTGTTGAGAATGATGAATTTGGGATATATGATATTGTTAATTAGTTTAAAGATTCATTTGAAGACGCTGCTCAATTTTGCAAATTTTTTATGAGCTATAAATGTAATGATTTGACTTTCATATTTTAAAATAAGAATAAAGATGTATCTATTGTTGTTTTGAGATGAATCTTTTTATTGTTTTTTTTTTTCATTTTATTTGTATGTGAATCAATATACATTGGAAAATTTTATTAAATGTTGTCATTTATTTACTTCAAATGTATAAAAATAAGAAAGAAAATGATAATTGTTTTATAAAATTTAGACTTTTTTTGTTCAATTATGTCCATAAAAATGCTTTTTTGACATGTTATTTTAAGGAATATGTACCAAAATGTATAGGTTTTTTTTATTATATATGGCTATAAAATGTGTATTTTTTTGCTAAATATTAAAAAATAGTGTTATTTAACTACATTTTTTTCGATTTATTGAAGTAAAGGTAAACAATGTGTTAAAAATGATGTTTTCACTATATTTAAAAAGTATGGAACAATAAATTAATTAAGGAGAGAAAATTATATGAAAAATCGTAACTTCAAAAAAACAAATGGTAAAAAACATTTTTAAGATTGAAAGAAGCATGAAAAAATCACTGAAAACATCGTTGAATAAAAAAAATATTTAAAAAAATTGAAAATAGATGAAAAATAAGCATTTAAAAAAATAATGTGGAAACATTGTGGATCGAAAAATTTAAAATATCGAAAACCACCTAAAAACGGAGGGGGGGGGGAGGGGGTGCTACCGGTAGTACCATCTTTAAAAACGGGGTAAAAAATTGGACCCCCCCCCCCAAAACGAGAACTCTGTAGAGTTCTCGTTAAGTTGGTAACTATGTTTAAAGAGATAAGTATAGGAAATCTCAGAAAACAAAGCATGGTAAAACAAAGTTTTTTGAAAATGGGAAGTCATGAACAAGTTCAAGGACTAACAGTTATAAATAAAATAGAATAGCAATGAAAAGTACAAGGTTGAAACAAATGAGAATAACAAGATAGTGATTTTTACATTGTTGAAAATGGAATCATTTTACTTGAAATATGCTCTTGATTAAATAATCCAATTTTTCTCTTGCAATAAGGTCGTTCATCATGAGAAAAGTAAGGGGGGAACCTTTGGGTTTGGAGATATACTAGGATGTCTCCATACCAAGGGTCACTAGAGTCAATGAGGAATAGATGTTGATAAGGTAATGACTCATTTTCAATTTGATCCTCACTATATTGCAACAACTCCGACATTAACTCAAAAACTTCTAAGGACTTCTTTGATTTGGAAGATGCAAGCTCTAATTCAAATTAAAATTCACTTGAAATGCTTTCCCATGATTACTCATCGGGTCAATATATGGTACATTATATTAGTAATTATAATCACATTTCTCAGTCGAAGAAGTATATAATGACGAAATGAAGTCTTTGCACGTTATGAACATTTGTTTTTCCAACTTTTCAACATCATAGCATCGTAACTCAGATCCAAAAAGGAATTTTCTTACATAATACACCACATGCTCGTGGTGATATGAAAGGATCATACAATTATTGCACTATTCTCAAATTTTCCATCAATAGCCTGCAACTCACACTAATAGTTATGTTGGTGGTATGAACTGACAATCACTATGACTGACCCAACTACATAGTTAGTATATGCTAATATTATGTCATATGGGGTAATGTTTGGTCCAAGCTAGTGATGAGAAAAAATTGAAGGTATTTAATCAATGGTCAATCATGAACCAACTACTATGAAATATTCTACATCACCTATTTTATATGTGGATTTGGCTCGGAGTTCAAACTTCAAAATTTGAACATTAGCACCAAGTTGTAGAAATGGTACAAATTTGGGGATCAAGTTCTCACTGATGTTGAAAATTATAGTGTGATATACATGCTTGTCAACAAGATCATTGCGCAACATATTTTTTTAAAGGTGTTGGCACAAGGGAAGACCCAGGGTTCAATGCTACAACAACACACCAACAAAACCCTAACTACCGGTCCTTTCGACAACACCTGCAAAGCAGATGAAGTCTCACCTGAGGTAGAGGCAGGGGTGGTTGCAGGACTCAGGTGTCTGCAACCTTAGCTGGGACACAAATATGTGATTGTAATACTTAACAGAGAACTTAGTAGTAAATATTCATCAACATTCAATTCTTAGTAACAGCGCAAACAAACCCTACTCACAGAGCATCGCAATATTCAACCAGATATGATGTATCTAAGCACTTATCATAGAGAAGTAGGTTATATCTAACATATTCAAGCACTAAGCACATTCACATAGGTCAAATCTAACATCCATATACATCATTATCACAAAGCATAAACAGATCTATCTATCTCAGAGCACTTAGCAAATAAAAACATAAACGCATCAAGACATTGCACAAAGCATAGCAACATAGCATGTATGTGGTTCACCCCCACTCTGGGGATACGTCCACCAACTCTTCTTCTTTATTATCTTCAATCAAGCTTCTTACATGCACATAACATCAAAATCCTACTTTGCATAGGACAGGAGATCTGGGCGCACTCCACTAGATCCTCCTTCCCCGAGCTAGGCTACAACACAAAAACTTCCACACAGTCTGTTACAGTCACTTGCACTTAGCCTTGCAAGTCTTACACAATATGCACAGAGCCCAATCACACAGATCTACCTTTGCACATAGAAACAATGACTCTTCCTTAGCACTTAGCACATTTGTTACTTCTTACATTGCCTAGACATCTATTTATACTTTACAAAATAGGCCTAAACATGGGTAAACCCATGGGTCGACATCCCATACTCGTTACATAATCCCAAATCCCAAAAAGGACCCAAAAAGGGGCCAAGATCCCGTGAGCTCTGCTTCGTCTTGCACTCTGCCTTCGACGGGCTGTCGAAGTCCAAAAATAGGTCAAAATTGACCAAGGATTTCCCAAAATTTGGTCAAGGGCCAACATAAGGTGAGCCTACACTTTTGAAGTAAGAAAGACTATACAAAACAAAGACATCATCCTTAGACATACAAACAGATCTTTATGTGCAAATTTCCATAATAATAGAAGAGTGGATTGGATTTTTTGGGTTGATAGCACATTTAGATTTCTAATTATTAACATAGGTAATGAAAAATTATGGGCTAGAAGAAAGGATGACATATTTAAATCAAAGAGGACTTGCAAAAAAATAGCTACATAGAAGGTGCAAAACACACACGTTCGACAAACATATAAGTGTTGATCCAGTTCCATGGATGGTATTATTATGGGGGATGTTGTTGTACCTCTTGGAGATAGTGATATTTGACATTAAAGAGGAAGGAAAGGGACTTTTCCATTGGAAAATGATATTTTTTTTATCTAAAGAAAAAAAAATCGAAAACAACGTAAGGGAAGTTGTATTTGGGAGATGTTATTTTTATTTGTTGTTTTCTTGGTTAGAGGGCATATCAGTGTGGCTTAGCTTTGCTTTGGTTTGTCAATAGTATTTCACATAATATGAAAAGTCAATTCAATTTGAAAAAAAACATGATTTATTGTTCATGTTCTCCAAGTAGTGGTTAAATTGACAATAAGAGGGCATTTTGTTTCATTTCTATTAATTTTTTTTCTTTTGAAAGAGACTAGCTTTGTTAGGAAAAGAATAGACAAATGTATATTCCAAATGATTTAATATGAAATAATGGAGTCAATGTTTTTTTTTGGTTGTGTATGCTCAACATAGATATCAATTTTGTTTAGTTAAAAACAAGACATGGTAGAGTCACTACAAACAACAATAAAGAGCTACAATGTAACAAGAAACTTTGTTTCCATCAATGTTTACATTGGCATGTTCACAACCATGAAAAAAGAGGAAAGTACAAAAATTGAAATTATTGTAAATGCAACTAGATAAGAGAAAAAACACAAAATGGGATTTTACCTGTTCAAAGCTCGAGTTGTTAGAATTGGTTTCTTTACAAACTAGTTCATTTATAGAAAGGAAACATGCATACATTTATTTATTATTTATTATTTATGTTTATTTGTTTTAGTTTGATGAGATATTTGTATGTGAATTTAACAAATACCATGACATGGAAATAAGCAAGCAAAATTGTAACTTTTTTGGAGTCATTAACTTTTTACGAAGTCTTCATTCATTAACATTTCATGTTTTCTAAAAGGATGCATCGATTCTAGATTTGTCATTTGTCATGAACGTTTTTGTTGATAAAGGGAAATGTCAATGTTAAGCTTCAAATTCAAAACCAGTGAAAAGAAAGGCATATGTGTTAATCGATTAAAAAATTTATAGATAATGTTATAGGAAGTAAAAAAAAAGACAAATAGAAATAAGGCCATATATTTAAACATTTGATTTTTATAAAGAAATGTGAAAATGGTAAGATACATTCATGAAAACAATGAAAAAAATGTATTCAAAATAACGAAAGAAATAAAAATGAATCCAAGAAAAAATATAGAATATGTGAGAAGAGTACAATACCAAAAACATTTTTGTTGTGATTCAAATTCTAATTATGTTGTTGCAGGAAATCAAAGTAAGAGCATAAGCAATGGAAGTAGTGAGCACTATGAGCAGTGCATTGTAAATGACCATGAATGTGAAAGGTATTTTTAATAAGTTTCACTAATTTGCATGTCTTTTAAACTAGGTAAGTGTCATTTTACAATTCTTGTTTACTTTCTAATGTAAATGTAATATTATTCCAACTTGCATGCCTATGGAAGAAGAAGATGATAAGCCAAGAACTAGGAGAAGTAATAAATAAATATTAGGAGAAGGGGAATTCATTCCATCCGCATAGTATCAACAAACCATAATGGGAATATGTTCCCTAACATAGTGTCAACAAAAGGTAGGGTACATCATAATAGTCATGGCCGACCAGGGTGAGGGGAAAATTGTTCAATCATTTCACCAACCGTAAACCATAGGTGCAAAAGAGAAATCTGTTTTATCGCTTGCAATTATAGTTCAACAAGTGCCCATGCGGAAGCCAACCCCGAGATTATTTTTCCAACATTAGAGTTGTATTACAATATATTTGGAGTAGACAAAGGAAGGAAACTCATTTTGTCATTTGGAAAACATGTCACAGAGATCAAATCAGATATCTCTCTTTTTAATTATCTATTTTATAAGTGGAAATTTTGTAAGGATGTGCCTCTGTATATTTACCCTCTAGTTAGTAGTCAATTTTTTCTTTATTATTTTTCAATGGTTTTATGTTAAATTTCTTAGTCGATTTATTATACTTTGTAAGTTTTGTATGTAATATCCACCTTTTTCTTAAATAAAAGAGATGATGATATCTTAATAAAATAATAATTGCATAAAGGGAGACAAGTACATGGATCATTTTAGAGCTCCAAGGAAACCATGGATTTAATTTGTCTTGAGGATTTGGTCATGTGATAAATAACAAGGGAGATGTAATTTGGTCATGTGATAAATAGCAAGGGAGATGTTTTGCAATGTATCAAGGCCTACTATTGCTTGCTTAATGTCAAGGGAATGATTTAACCCTTATATTGTTAAAGGACTTTGTAAGATGTTTTTCTAGTTAAATTTATCAAGCATATTTCTTGTTGCTTCAAGTGTTAATTGAAGCATGTGAATGAGAAATGGGAGTTAAAGATTTTTTGAAAATCAATATCTCAGCATTCATTATTGATTGCTATAGAATTTATTATAAGTACAATGATGAGGTAGCTTATTACTTGATTTTAAGTCTTGTTCTTGGATGTAGGGCTCATTATCTAGGTTGGTTATTCAACATCAAATCTCTCTGATTTTGGGAGCTTGGAATTTTTATTATTGATATTCTAGGGTTTAGAATTGGTGGTCAAGTGACTTCACCAATCGCTCCATGGGAGATTTGGTCAATGAAGGGCATTGATTTTGATGCATAAACCTAGTTTGGTGCTTCTTACATCTAAACGTATTGGTTCACTTATTGTCTAATTAGGCACCAATGTCTGTGATATCATGAAATATTGAAACATATTCTGGTGCACCTATATAAGGAATGCAATGGGGTGACTTCTTTAAGCACATATCGATAAATTTTTTTTTTAATTTTTAAATAAAAACCAATGTCGCATAGCAAAATGTCTAACCCCATTCAATGCGTTGTAGATGGTAAAGCAATGGTGTGCTTATAAGTTTACAACACACTGCTTAGAGTTTGTTTTAAATTTAAATAAACCCATTTTTTATATGGATTATTTATAATGAATTTCGGGGCACTTGAGTATGAATGCATCGATACACTTTAGATATTGGCACATCAATGCAATTTATATGATTTAAGTGCATTGATTAAAAAACCTATGCTAAAACTTTTGATCGCTTGCCTCTGCTATAAAGGGACAAGGAAGAATTTTTTTGGACTGGTTCTACAAAAGCCTCTGCTAGAAGGTGTTTTCCTTGTAGTGTATGACACTATGATTTATTTGTATTCTTATTCTAGTTATAATGCATTGTTATTCCTTTTAACTCAATCCAAATGTCCTTAGTTTAGATAAATGAACACAATTTTTTTTTCTTATGCCTCGGGTTTTTAGTACTTTAATAGCTAAAGAAATAGAATGTTTGCATTGTTGACTACAATGATGAATATGTTATTAGTTGTATCTCCTCCTATAGTAAAAACTACAAAACTTTGTCAAACGATCTCTTTATTTTTCTTTCTAAAAAATATTAAAACTTCACCTTTGTGTTCATGTTATTTTATTAGTTTTTTCTATAATTATAAGTTGTGGGTTTTTAACAATGAATGTGATGGTACAACTATATTAATGCGAGAAATTGCCCTCACTTTCCATTTGCATGTTCCATTTGAACAACTATTTATTGGTAATTCTACATTTATTTCTCTTTTTTACCAACACCATCTTTATGATCCAATGGCTATCAAGCTTATGTATATCATCTCTTTGAAACTCATTGAATTTTAATGGAATTTCATTTTTCTCTTTATAAGTTGTTTATTTATGGTTTTGAGTATCATCCTTGCACAAAATTACAATGGAAATGTAGTTTGTAGAGCATTTAGTGAATGTTTGCTTAGTATGTTTCTTATTTCTTGATTAAATCATTTTGTTATTGTTCAAGAAAGAAATAAGATTTAAAGTTGGCATTCGACTATGGTGATTTTGATGTTATTAATTGTAGCTCCTCCCATAGTAAGACTAGAAACACTACCAAACAATATCTTAAATATATAAAAATGTTCTTAGCTAGGATGAGTGATGTTTCTAGTATGCTTCATGTTTCTTGATTAAATCATCCTACTTTAATGTCAACATTATCTAGTATATTGATGTTGGTGTCATGTAATGTCCCCATTTTTGGATTCCCCTTCCTTGCCAATATTTTTAAGGCAGGGGAATCCAATTAAATCAGTGATTCTTCACATGGTTGAGTAGATTATCTCTCATGGATTTCATTACATCAGTGGTTCAACTGACCACAAATCATTGCAAAGTGGTTTTAGAGTACCATGAACTTAAAAAATTATGGGTAAACCAGACATCATTAGGATTACATCATGTACATACAATTTCAAAATTTCAACTCGAGAAAATTTATCCTTTATACAAACCTAAGACCAACACCTTCATCAAAAACATTATTCAAGGAACATTAAATTTCTAGGGATGTCTCGTTCATAGATTTATTGCATCTACATCAACACACGATACTACTTATCCTTTACCTTGCTTTGCTTTCTTATTCTTTCTTTTGCTTTCTATTCTTGTTACATCAAACTTTCTTCCTTGTCCTCACTGCTTTTCTTTCACTACTTTATCCTTCACTATGCCCTTGTATTTTTCTTTTACATCTTGCTATGTGTAGGAGTCCAACTGTTTCAGCTTTTTCTGTCATCTTCTTCTATCATTGAGTCTATGTCTTTTCCTACTTTCTATGGCTTCCTTTTGAACCATTTGTCTTACTATCCATAGTCATTTATCTCTCTCCCTGTGTGAGCTTCTCCATGCTCACTGTGAGCTACAAAGAGCCTCTATAGTAACAAGTATGTTTCACCTTGCTACACATTACCTCACCAATATTCTTGGTTCCTTCCACTATAACCTTCTAAGCTTCCTATGCTCTTCAACTGCCATAGATGTAGGCTTCTGCATTTTCTCACTTCTCTCAAGATCTTCACCTACTCCTTTCTCTAGACAACTTTGCCCACATTTGCAACTATGGAGCTGTCTCAACAACTTCTATCCAACCGCAATTGGAATTTGTTCCTCTTTTTGTTACATTTTTCTTATTGTATGGATTCTTCCACAATCTCCCTTTCACTTGGAGTATGCATCATTTTCTCTTTCTGCTTCAATCTTCTTTTTGCTTTCATTTCTCAGTCATGGAGTCAACATAATCTTATCTTTTCATCGATCATCTTCTTGATTAATCTTGAATGTTCCACTGCATTACCTGCATAAAATAGTTTCTTGTAGGAGGGACGTTTCCATCCAACAATACACTTGCAACCTCCTTCAACATGCATACAAAATATATATGTTTCTTGTTGGAATGTGCACAATATCCAACAAGACACCTATGGCCTTGGTTTTGCAAACTTAATTGACGTATCAATTACATGAATTTGACTCTTGACTTCACTTATGACATTGACTTTACTAAACTCATTACATCAATTAACTCTTGGCTTTGACTCCATCTTTCACTTGACTTTTACATTGACTCTTTAATAAACACTCACTCTCCATCTCAACTTGACTTGGAATTAATGACTTACACAAGGACTTCATTACAACCCTTTCAAACATCCATTACATGAATTTTTTACATAATGTTTTTGCCACTTACAACTTAACCTTGACTTGAATTTAAACTGACTCTCCAAATTGGACTTTTTACATTAAAGTGAACTTGACTTTCCTTTTTTGTTTGAATCCATATTGTTAGGGACCTAACCTCCCTAACCCCTTGTAACATCCCGCTCTTGTGCACACCTGATTTGACTTATACTTTGAGGGAACTTGTGTGCAAGTGATCTGGTTCATTATAGGATTGATTGTTTCTCTTATGGATTATGATGATGTTGTAGATATGATGATACATCATTTGATTATATATGTGTCGACAGGTGTTATTGATTGGTTTCTCCTGAGTGTGCAGGACTCTAAACAGATTGAGGATGTTGATGGCATCGATGGACCTCCTTGGACTCCATATCGAGTCAGGGAGTGGACTGTTTATAGTTTGAGTATTTATGTTATTACATATGTGACATATGATTGGTATATTATGATGTTGTTTATGGATCACTGACATGTTTTATTGATGGATGGAGGATGACAATAGCTTGCTAATCAAAATCACATTTGGAGTAAGGGGGTCATGCATGACAACCAAAGAGATTGAGGGAGAGGTGTGGCAGGATCTCTGACACAGCCTACTAGCACTCCCGTCATGGCTCAAACTGTAGGTTAACGATTACCTAATTCGAGAGATCCACGATGTCATGAGGCAAGACTGAGACAGTCTCTCACGAAGCTTCTAAGGGGCACGCAATAAGGAAGGGTCCTTATTACTTAGAGGCCCTTAGTGTCCCACAAGGTCACCTAACAGAGTATTGACTCCAAGGACTTGATGTTTACCAAAATCATTCAAAAGGCGAGTGGCACCCTTGGATCACGTAGTGCGTTTTAAAGGACACATCGCATAAATGAAACATGAATGAAGGCGAGTGACACCCTTGAAGCATGTAGTGCGTCTTGAAGGGCACGTTGCGGTTTTAACATTGGTGAGTCAATGAACCTAGGTACCTAGAAAACAATATCTCATTTTAACATGGTCATCCTTAAGATAATTGTTGCATGAGTAAAGTTTAAAAATTATAAAATTTCTCTTAAAAACAATTTTGTTAAGCCTAGTTGAATTTAAAGCCTAGGTCTAAGTAGGTCATGAGAAATAAAATTTAATTAAGCAAGTAATAAAGGGGGATGAAGAAAAATCAAACATAAAAATTAAATTTAAAAATTAATGGAGGATTAAATTATTCAGAAAATTAATTGTTGGCTTTGTGCAAAACTTGCTAATTTATAACTTATACCAAAAAGGGGAAACTTAAATACAAAAGGAATGTGGAACATAGAAGGGAATCAAGTCTAGAAAATTTTCCAAATTCAAACTCAACTAAGCTTTAAGAAAGGTGTCAGTCATTAAGGGAATGTGAGGGAATAAAAGAGCATCGGGGAACGTTTTTAAGTGGGTGAAGGAAATTGGCAACTTAATTTAATAAATAAAATAAAATTCTGGTGCAATTAAGGGATTGGGTGACAAGTGTATTGGGGAGAATTTTCCTAATTAATTTTTAATAAAAAGAATTAAATGTGCATTTGGCAACTAATCACTAAGAGAACTCTATAAAACAAATGGCAAAGCAGGGGAATGGATCACGACTGGTATGTATAAGGTTACATTGTCGAAAATTTTCTTGACTGATTTTTCTTATGGGAGTTGGGATGCCCAGCTCGAATAGAGAGTGATAGCTCGAACTTGCGAAGCGAGATGGGAGCTAGTTTTCTTTGGTTTTGTGTGTGTGGCCCCTTTGCAGTTCAGGGGCTCAGAGAGAAGAAGAATACCCCTAGCGTTGACTGAGAGGTACTGATGAGATCTTGATGGTTAGCAAGCAAAAGCTGGACAGAAAACAAGCGGGGGACAACAACTTTGGATTCATCGCCTTCGGTTACGAGAGAGCACCAACTATCACAGATCATCTTCAAGTCAACTTCGTCTGCTACGGTAATTTTATTTGGAAATTATAATTGCGGTAAGTTTAATTTTGCACATATGTTGAATTGCAGTAAGCGGTAATAAATTTTTGAAATGAAATGCTAGGTTCATTTTTAAGCTGTAACCCTAGGAGTGAGCGATGGTAATCTACAAGTACTGATTTAGGGTGATTTTAATGTAGTTAGAACTTGCTTGGACATGATGCTTGCATGAAAAGGTTGTCATTGTTTTGGTGGCTTTTATATGAAGTCTCTGATTTTAATCTCCATTACCCGTCTGCGATGATGAATCTGGGAGGATGCACCCTCACCAGTAGCGTTTCGCTCGGATTTCTGAGTTTTACTCCTGCAAAACTCTGGTCCCTGAAATTCGAGTTGGCCTGGACCTTACCCAGTGAAAATGCTTCCCTCTTTCTTTGCGTTTTCTCAAACTGGCGCAGCGTATGCTTCCCTCAGCCTTTTTCCTTCATTCTGGTGCAGTCGTTCTTGTTGAAAAACAGTCTTGGGATTCCTCTGCCAGGGTTCCTGTAATTAATCTTTTCAACTCTCCGCCTATCGACTCGCTGAGAGGGCGCGTGCTTCGGTATACTATGACAGCTTGTCAGAGGTTCTCAGTCATGATTTGCATAAATGCAAGATGTAGCGGTGGGTTATTGTCAGATCATAAATTAATTATTCTCAGGTTCCACTGTTGATAGGCGTTGAGACGAGGTTTGATGCAAGATCTGGTAGCTTTATTCTAAATTATTTGCTTGACACCTTATAGATAGTTTTCCCAGCAACGACAATATTTAGCTTTCCAATAACTTAAATTGAGGCAATTAGCGTTAAAGTATGGCATGTCTAGTGATATTATTATAAGAGTTCATTGCTCTTTTTTTTAATTTTCATTATGGATATGGTGCATGTCATTGTGTCATTTCTTTCTTTAACCAAAAGAAGAAGAAAAAAAAGAAGCATAGAAGGGCATATTATAAAGAAGTTTTAGTGAGGCTTCACTCCCCATACAGAGTGTGAGCGTAAGAAGGATTGTGAAGAATGAGCTTATTTGACTCTGAACGTGACATAGAGGACATGGCCTTAACTATCTTGTAATGTATACTTGTAATTTTTTACCCTTTCATCTCAACTTAAGGATAAGGTTTTACTTCCCTCCCAAATAATAAAAGTTAAATTGTGGAAGATTATCAAATATGGGTTGTATGGTTACGACCTACCTTTAAGGTTATAAAGTAATGTGTA
>ML797482.1:0-18082 GCA_009831015.1 Picea engelmannii
GGGTTGATGACTAAGATCATGTGAGGGATATTAAACTTGTTCATGATTACACATACCTATATGGCACATGACTAGAGAGAGACATACTTTCCTTAAGTAGAGGTTATGTATGAGGATGCATGCACAAGGTACAGTTACAGTCTAGACACAGTGACAGGTTACAGATCTATGTGAAAGAAGTTATAGAGGGTCAAAATTTTTCAAGTGAAAGGAAACCCTAGTTTCAGAAGGCATACACGGGCTTCATAACAGATAGGACGCGTACATACGTGGGCTACATCACTACAGGTCGCGTATCTGTTGTATTTTTGTAGATACATGTTCAGCTCAGGTACAGTTTGATTACAGGGAAGTTGTACAGATTGGATACATGGCAGTGGTACAGGTTGATACAGTTGTACAAAAGTATATCTCACAGTGATAGGTTGGCAGTGGTTCCATCATTCTACTTCTACTTCAGGGCGATTGGACGGGGCAAGGATTGGTGGTTGTAGCCACCTTCTGGTTGTAGCCGGAGAACATAGGGGGTTGTAGCCAGAGAATTGGGGAGTTAGAGCTTCCCTCAGGTTGTAGCCTGAGAAACCAGGGGTTTGGAGCCTCCTTCCAGTTGCAGCTGGAAAAAAAAGGAATTTGGTGCTTCCAATGAATGTAATTCTTCAAGACATATAAGAAAAAGCATTCCATGGTTTTCTCCCGATTTGGGTTTCCACATAAAACATTGGTGTATTGTGTATGTGTGTGATTGTTTATTTCTTATTACTCATTATTGGATAATAATTCTACATTGATATAACATTTGAAGAAAAATGATTATAATTATGTTATTACTAATTCACCCCCCCTCTCAGTAATCCAACACCTCACTCAGGGGTTTTTTTCCTTTACTTGGTCTTGTCATCCCATAGGTTTCCATGTTAAATATGATTTAGACTTAGGTGCAAAAATCCATAGAATCATATGATCATTTGGTAGTACTTGGTCACAACTAGCATGTTTCAATGTCTCTGTCAAACTCATTAACAAATTAAATTGACCCCCCTCCATTAAAATCAAGTCTCACTCTAGACAATGTACTTCAACCTTCCTTTCCTCCACCTAGTGAAATTGTTCCCATTATTAACCAGTCACATAAACGAGGAAAGAAGAAGAGTCATCGAAGGAAACGATGCTTGGGGGGAAGATCTCCAACCTTTGGACATCATGCTAGAGTGGAGCCACTAGCTTCTAGCACACAATATGGAGGCAAAACACCTCTATAAAGACACGCCTCTAGGAGTGATTCTCACTCGGGGGTTGTTCCCATCATAATGTAGTAGTCTTTTCTAGAACGAGATTAGTATTTTTTCTTTCTCATGCTCATTAATACATGAGAATAGGTTAATGAGTATACTTATATCTCTTTTTCAGACTCGTAAAAGTTATATGAAAAATGAACTATTTGGAGTCTTCTTTAAGCTCTTTTCCAGACTCCCTAAAATTGAAAATATTTCCAAGTGAACTTGTCTCGTTTCACACTCGTTAAAAGGATTAGAAAGGGAATATTTTGATGTTTGGTTTATCTCTCTTTCATCTTCAAAATAACTACTTTATGAAAAAAATAACCTCATTATGGAGAACTCTTTAAACTCTTTTTGAACTCCTTAAAAACAAAAAAGATTGTCTAGTGATCTTGTTGTCTTTCACTCTCGTTAAAGTGAATTAGAAAGAACGTAGGTTGAGCATGTAATATACCAGATATAAAAAGTATGCAGAACAAAAATAAAATTCTAGAAATGGCGGATGAGCAACAATATAACCATAACAACACCACAATAATACCAAAATGATACCAGAATAACACCAAAAAGAGCACTTAGATTACTGAGAGAAATGTTCACTTGCCTCTTCGAGGGGGAATCCTCCAATAGAGAATATCTCTATTACAATAATATCCAAGACAAAAGTTCTCATACCCTTGACTCTTATTTATACTAAATATGTCTATCAAAAGAACCATCTAGAGGAAGATCCTTCTAGAAACAAAAGCTTCTATTAGGTCTTCTTACATTTGACTTATTCTTCCTTATTTCTAGGCGTTATTAATACTGACCTTTATTACTTAGGAATATATTATTCTACCTACATGAGGGGTTAGGTCCCTAAAATGTCCTCCCTTTACACATTATTTTGGTCACCCCAGTGATCCACTGATAACATGTGTTCTTGTTCCCATGAAAAGATAAAAATAGTCTTTCTCCATGAGAAAAGTGATTGGCTTTCTCTTCTAAAAAACCCTATTAAGGAAGGTCGTCACACCATACAAAATGCATGGGGTGCGACGATGCCTGATCATCGCCCTCTGCTCTAGAGCTGGACTGCGATGTCTCTGCAAGATGCACTATACCTAGGGTGCAACGATTCCACAATCTAAGGAAACGCCAAACTTCACGAAAGTTCTAGAAGGGGATATTCTAGAAGATGAGGTGGCCTCTGAATGGTTTGGATCTTACTCGCTTCTCTGATTTTGTGGGATCATCCTAATCTCCTCATCCATATCTCTTTCACACTATATAAAGAGGGATCTCTCATGGAAAAGGCTAAGGTTGAATAGGCTAAGATTTGTATGGAGAGTTCATACTTCTTCTTGGGAGCTTTGCTTTAGTTCTACAAGCTACATGGTGGATGCTCTTCATTCAAAGGTTTTGGAGCAAGTGTGTGTGTTGGAGAAAAGGGACATTGAAAGGGGACCTTGCGACATCAAGGCTTTGGTTGTAATCTCCACTTTCATTTTAATATGATACATCAATATGTTTCTCTCCCATAAAACTAGTCTTGATTTATTATATGATTCCTTGATCACGTACATAGGTTCTTGTTGAGTATATTGTGTTTCTTTTACTTTGGTTGGCTTGTGTTCCCTTGCAGATTCAATATCATAGGAGCATCGAAGTGGATCTAGGATGGAAATGGCAAAAGGAAATGGCATTTAAAAGGTATGTTGTCTGTCTCTTATTAACTAGTAAACTCAATGATTAGAACTTAGGGAAAGTCTTATATTTTGTTCTGTTTTGTTCTAGTTCCAAGTGGATCTAGGGAGATTTGTTTATGTCTTCATTTACCAATTAATCCAATAACAAAATTGGCGAGTCCAAAGAGAGAAAAATCAAGCGTTTTTCAATTTTAGAGAGTCTAAAAAACACTTAAAGAGAACTCCATCGGGTCCTTTTTCGTAAATTAATCCGATGAGACCAAAAAAGTGATAATCTACCACTCATCAAATGTTTTCTTCAAATACTTTTACGAGCATGAAAAAACAAGGTCGCTCGTCAATCTTTTTCGTTTTTGAGTGTTAAAAGAGCTTAAAGGATACTCCATAGGCTTTGTTTTTTGTGTCACCATTATGAGTTCGAAAAAATGAAAAATAGACTACCCGATTACATTCTCATGGTTTCACGAGCATGAGAAAGAATTAAGACTCTGCTCAGAGTTTTTCCTGAAAAACCCTAAAAGGATTTTTACATGCAACAAATATATAAAAATAAACCAAAAAGAGAACCCTTGTTCCAACGTTTCACCTCTAGACTTTTCTATCTACAAAAAGTCAAACACTTTTAAAGTTGTTAGGACTTTAGGGTTTAGATGAAGCATATAAAATAATATATCATACAAATGAAAAAAGTGAAAAATCAACAAAATGGCTAAAAAAACCATATTTCACTATTTCATTTGTAACTTCATCCAAACATTTCTTCAAACCCCCTATGGGACCGAAGAAATCCTTCTTAGAGTTCGTTAAACATACTCTAAGGGACTCATCCAAAGGATGAGATTACATCAACAAGCATATGTTATCCTCCTCAAGCTTGCATAAAAATAAAGAGGTACTCGCCAGGAATGGTGGGAGAAAAATTGGGAAAGAAATGTTTCTCTGCATTTGTGTTAGTGGCAGTAATAGTCGCTCTTGAACATGACACCGCCCTTCATCATTGTATCCGGGTTGGGAAATCCATTTGTCTCTCATTTGACCATCTTCATGTCCATATGTTGGGTCCTCCTTGAGTCAATGCTTCCAATACCATTGTCGTGTTATTCATATGTTCAAGAGAATTCCAACCTAAACAAGACTTCTATTGAGTCAGCCATCTTCATTTATAAATCTTCTACCATGTCGGCCTTCCCTGTGTCAGTTTCGAATCACTTTATACTTTGATCTACCTCAAATATGTTACATATTTCGTGTTATTGATGTGGGATACATCAATGCCTTCCTATGATGAGTCTTTTCCTATCGACTTCAACTCATTATATGGGATCAATACTTAGAAATCATTCAGTACCTTAGAGCCTGCATGCCTCAATGCCAGGTTACTTCGCTTTCAACAGTGGGTTCACATCATTAACCTCTGATTGGAAGATTCCATCGAGTTTTCGACTTCAACTCATTTATTCACATTCGTTGGATTGTACTGGGGTACCTTGGGAGTCATTGACATCAATGGTGATTTCCCTCGCACTTGTTAATAGCTTTCATTAATGACTGGTAATCAAGTGGTTTCTACCATGTTTGACTTCAGCACCAGTAATCACATGGCTAGATTTGTACTTGTTAAAATATTGTGTAATTGCAAAGAATATTCTCATCTCCTTTTGTGGATAAAGGAAAATATAAAATATATTTATTATTGATTAGATCAATCCCCTTTTGTGGATTGATCATGTTGGGCATTGTAATTGATCAAATCCCCTTTTGTGGATTGGTCAAACCCTAATTTTAATAGGAAAATTAAGAAGTCGGCCCCCAGGATAATTAAAGTGGTTCTAACCACCCATATTGAGAAGTTGGATCTGCCACTGAAAAGACACTTTAGTTCAGCACCTACCAGATTGTATAAATAAGAGAGGCCAGCGCCTCATTTACACACACACACACTCAGCTCACTCATCTAGTGTGAAAGTATTGAAGGAAGCTACAGTTACCAGTTGCCGGAAGGAGGAGAGAGAGAGAGGCGCATCCTTGGGAGAGGAAATTCTGTGTTGTTTGGTTCATTTTCTTGGAATTGTATTGGCTATCTATATTAAGGAATTTTTGTTGGGTTTTCTTCCCCATGAGGGTTTCCCAAGATAAATGTTGTGCACCCTTGTGATTGTGTTTCTCTCAGTGATCCTATCTATTCTATTTTTATCTAGTAAATTGAAAGCAACCTAATAATAGAAGAAACTTTAACATGGTATCAAAGCTAAGCTGAAGAGAGCATATTTCAAAGGAAAAAGAAAAATGTCATCGTTGTCGTACATGCAAATTAGGGCTTTTTATTGAAGAAGAATTTCAACCCCAAATCCATCTAGAAAGGTGTGCCCTACCTCAAGGAACATTTTGGCATCCTTGGCGCAACTTTCCAGTGGCTAGATCTCCCGAAAAGTGAAACCCTAATTTTCACAAAGTACTAGAAGTACCAAAAACCAGAGTACCATAAGTATTAGAGTACCAGAAGTACCAAAAAACCAGAAGCACTAGTCTAGAAATCTGCAGATCAAGTTTAGAGGGGTAAAATTTGGATTTTCTAAAATCTAAACACACCAGGCTACTCGCCTCAGTCCAGTGCATCTTTTGGTGAGTTCAGTTTTCAGATCCAAGAAATTTGTTTTTTCTATTATTTCTATAGTCCAGAGGGATAAGGTTTCTTCTACAAGAAAGAATGACTACCAACATGAGGGTAGAAGATAGGTTGGAAGGATCTAGAAACTTCAGATCTTGGAAGCATAGGTTGCAGATGATTCTAGACGAGAATGATCTCCTAGAACATGTTACAGTGGGTGTACCAGAACCAGATGAAGAAGAGAAAAATACCAAGCATAAGAAGAATGAAAATAAAGCAAAGAGAATCGTGTCAGATTCAGTCAAGGATCACTTGATCCCTCATATTTTTGAACTACATACAACAAGGCAAATGTATGAAGCACTCAACAGGTTATATGAAAGAAAAGACATTAGCCAGAATCTTTCCTTAAGAAATCAGCTTCGTAAAATGAAGATGGAAAACTCAGAATCTGTCACATCCTATCTTATGAGAGTTTCTCATATCAGAGATCAGCTTGCAGCTATTGGAGATGTCATAAGTTCCTTCAGGAAGAAAAATAAAGAAGCTAACTCCATAAGAGTTCCAGATAAGAAGAAAGATGTTTCAAAGATCACATGCTACAACTGTCAAAAGTTGGGACACTTTTCCTATGACTATCCTCAAGGAAAAGGGAAAAGAAAGTATCAAGCACATGTGGTAGAGGAAGAGGAATCTCCTCCCTCAAAGAAATCTTTAGAAGAAATTGAGGGTTATGTACTTTAAGTTAAAGATAGTTGATATGAAGAAAGATAACAAATGGTGGATTCCATGGAGCCTCCCCACACAAAAACAAAAGATATGTATTCATGTTTATTTTTAGTATCTCGTTTACTTTAATACTTTATCATTACGAGTTAGATTTTTGTGAGAATGTTAATTAGCCTAGTTTTATTTCAATGTCTATGCAGACTTATCAAAGAAAATGATAAAGAAAGAGAAAATATTTATTTCAGGTATGATCACTCATGAGAGTGACAAAGAAAGCATATTGTAAGTAAGTTTACAAGTCTCGGAAGAAAGAACTTATGCCGTGACTTGCAGAAATTAGATATCATGAGAAGGATGTATGATATGGTGACAGTTAGTAAAGACCAAACAATATCCAGTATTTATATAGGAGTGGGAGGCTCCTAAATATGCAAAACATAAATGTTCAAGATGAAGAAAAAGATGGATACTCAGATATAGTGGATGAGATGCAGGTAACTATAGGTTTCTCCAGTACCATTCTTATATATGCAGAGGGAGTAGGTTGATCTAGTATGAAGTCAGAAAGAAAGAAATGTTCGAACTCAAGAAGGCACCCAGGATATTACAGAAAACGAACTTCAAGGATGATGATTAGAAGTTATTAGTTTGGTGCAAGAGGGAGCCATGTCTCTGAGTTCGAAATGGAGGATCTTGATTTGATGCAATTAGGAAAGAAGATGGATGGTGCCCAATTATTTTGATCAAGATGAAATTTATCTAGTAGATGGATGGTTCCCAATAGATTGGTAGCATGGTATTATACCATGGAAATATTTTGGACCACAAGAGATTTTTTCAGATCCCATAGCTAGACCTTCGTAGAGAAGGAGAAAGAGAAAAGACCTTCGTAGAGAAGGAAAGAACAATCCCATAGGTAGACCTTCACAGATAAGGAAAAGATAAGAGACCTTCATAGAGAAGGAAGAGACCTTCGTAGAGAAGGGGAATGAGAAATTTGCTAAGGTTAGCCTATGTCCAAGTGTTGAGTTTTGGATACTCTAGGGACATGCTATAATAGTCTCGTAGAGACAGGTGTAACCACACTTGTAGAGAGGAATGTGGATGTTTCTCCAAGGGGCAGTGGGAAGATAATCTCCTTTAGCCAAGGATTGAGTAGCCTGGAACAAAAACCTTGACCATGCGGAATGGTTAGTTGGCTCTTGAGGTTTGTGTCGTGATCTTGCGTGGATCATGGAAAGGGAGTCTAGTCTTTCCCATGCTAGCATATTAACTTCTCTAGTTCATGTGGGATGACTAGGAGTGAAGCTATGGTAGTATTCCTCCCTAGTGGATGGGTAAGATAGATGACTACAAGATAAGGGAGAACATAAAAGGAATGGGAAAACTCATAGAACATCTTCTATGTGAAGACAAGACATATTCTATGTGAAGATAAGATATCTTCTGTGTGCAGATAAGAAAGAGTATCTTATGCGTGAAGATAAAAGAAAGAAAGAGTATCTTTTGGGCGAAGATAAAGAGAACAAAACTTATGATGATTTATAGATATGCCAGTCAGTGATCATGATGCCAGATAACCAAGTGGATTATATTGATGCCTCTCGTTATCCAGTTGATGTTGTTACCTAGTTGATGATGTTGATGATGTTACCCAGTTGATGGTGTTTTCTAGTTGATGATGACATCCAATGACCTGTCAAAAGATAAAGAATATCCTTCTTGTTAAGAGGGAGTGTTAAAATATTGTGTAATTGCAAAGAATATTCTTATCCCCTCTTGTGGATAAAGGAAAAGATAAAATATATTTATTATTGATTAGATCAATCCCCTTTTGTGTATTGATCATGTTGGGCATTTTAATTGACCAAATCCCCTTTTGTGGATTGGTCAAACCCTAATTGTAATAGGAAAATTAAAAAGTTGGCCCCCAAGCTAATTAAAGTGGTTCTAACCACCCAGATTGAGAAGTCATCCCTGCCAGTGAAAAGACACCTCAGTTCAACACCTACCGGATTGTATAAATAAGAGAGAGAAGTGCCTCATTTACACAAACACTCAACTCACTCATCTAGTGCACAAGTATTGAAGGAAGTTGCAGTTACCAGTTGTCGGAAGAAGGAGGAGAGAGAGAGGCACATCCTTGAGAGAGGAACTTTTGTGTTGTTTGGTTCATTGTCTTGGCATTGTATTGGATATATATATATTAGGGAAGTTTTGTTGGGTGTTCTACCCCATGAGGGTTTCCCACGATAAATTTTGTGTACTCTTGTGATTTTGTTTCTCTCAGTGATCCTATCTATCCTATTGTTATCTAGTAAATTGAAAGTAACCCAATAATAGAAGAAACTTTAACAATACTTAGAGAAGATGGAAATGAATACCTTGGATCACATCATTTTGATCTAGGTTGTGACAGAGTATTCATCATTTGTATTGACACATAGATCCACTTTGTATGTCTCGTGGCTATGTCCGAATTTGAGTCTTCTTAGAGCATAGATCCACAATGTATTCTTGGTGGCTATGTCGATTCATAATGACATGGATCCATAGTGTATATTTAGTGGCCATGACTCACTTAACATTTATATAATCTAAGTACGAGAATGCCTACCTCAGACGATGGTATATTATTATGTTGATGCTTGATTGTTTGGAGGTTCCCAATCGGTGCACTCCTTGTTTCAGACACACACATTCTACAAAGTATTTCAGCTGTCACGAGTTCCATCTTCATACTTTGGGGGGGAATTCTATTACACATTATTTTGGTCACCCCAGTTATCCATTGATAACATGTGTTCTTGTTCCCATGAAAAGATAAAAAGAGTATTTCTCCATGAGGAAAGTGATTGACTTTCTCTTCTCAAAAACCCTATTAAGGAAGGTCATTGCACTCTGCAAAATGGATGGGGTGTGATGATGCCTAATTGTCACCCTCTTCTCTAGAGTTGGACTGGACATCTCCACGGGCTCCACTATACCTAGGGTGCGATGATGCCAAAAGCTAAGGAAAATTCAAACTTCACAAAATTTCTAGAAGGGGATCTTCTAGAAGATGAGGTGGCCTCCAAATGGTTTGGATCTTACTTGCTTATTTTATTTGGTGGGATCATCATAATCGCCTCATACATCTCTCTTTCACACTATATAAATAGGGATCTCTCATGGAAAAGGCTAATGTTTAATAGGCTAAGATTTGTATGGAGATCAGTTCCTACTTCTTCTTGGGAGCTTTTCTTTAGTTCTAAAAGCTACATGGTGGATCTTCTTCATTCAAAGATTTTGGAGAAAGTGTGTGTGTCGGAGAAAACAACCATTGAAAGAGAACCTTGCAACATCAAGGCTTTGGTTGTAATATCCACATTCATTTTAATATGATAAAACAATATGTTTCTTTCCCATAAAACTAGTCTTGCTTTATTGTATGATTCATCACGTACATAGGTTCTTGTTGAGTATATTGTGTTTCTTTCACTTTGTTTGGCTTGTGTTCCCTTGCAGATTCAATATCACAGGAGCATCGAAGTGGAGCTAGGATGGAAATGGCAAGAGGAAACGACATTTGAAAGGTATGTTGTCTATCTCTTGTTAACTAGTAAAATCAATGATTAGAACTTAGGGTAAGTCTTATATTCTGTTTTGTTTTGTTCTAGTTCTAGGGGGATCTAGGGAGATCTATTTATCTCCACATTTACCAATTAATTCAATACCACCTCCCCCTTAAAAAAAACCATGTCCTCAAGGCTTGAGATGTGGAAATTATTGCAGAATGGTAGTTGGTTCCCAAGTGGCATCTGTTGGAGTTGTATCTTTCCATTGGAATAACACTTCCTTGATGGTTCATTGATGCAGGCGACGCTCACGCTGGTCCAAAACTGCTTGTGGTTGTTTCCAAATGGATCCTTCTTCGTCCAACTCGGGAAGGTTGGTTTGAGTTTGGAAGAGTTTGGAACTTAGTTCCAATCACCTTCTTTAAGCAGGAAACATGAAAAATAGTGTTAGCACTGAAAGTCACCCTCAGATTGCGGGAGGATAAGCCCAGTACCCATTAGATTTTTTGGTGGATGTTTGATTTATGTGAGTGGAGGTCAAATGGGGAAAAATCAATATAGGAATGATTTCAACACGGAACTAGACAAGTAATGCATAGGGAAGTGAGGGCCATAACTAAATTTAGTGATTGAATTGAGTTTAATTGTGAGTAAAGGGAAGAATTAGTAAGAAAGGTGAACAAGACTACTATGGGCATTAGGCCTTCAAGCAACTTGGAGAAGAAAAACTCGGACTCAATATCACTCTTAAGCTCAAGCTTCATACACTGAAATATGTCCAAACAACATAGTCACAACAACACAATGATCAAACCTACACCACCATGCAGCTACAACAACTCGAATGGATCCTCCATGCATGAGCCATTCAATTTAAGAGGGGACAATATCACAAGGAAGATAATTAAAACTAGTCGTGATACTGCTGCAATCAAACCTACATTACAACAACATAACAAACCTCGACTGGATCCTCCATGCCCGAGTGTCTTAGCACATTTTTTACAAAGATATGAAAAGAGGTTGACTTCTATTAATATGGAAGTCTCAAATCAGATACATAACTAGAGAACAGTTCTCGCATCAAAAAATTACAAAATAGGGGTCTCTGCTCAACCAATTCATGACCTTAACAAAATATTAAAACTATCTATTTATACTCAGAAAATTCCCTGACTATCAGGAGAGTGATCTGATCACTACATTCAAAACTTTGCATTTGAGAAGTCTTATCTCAGACTATGCATGTATTCCTCTGTCGGGCGCAAGCTCAGATCAGCATGGGCCTGTAAAGAAATTCTTCCATAGGGGTACCTCGGGCTGACATCTCTGCTTTCCATAGTCGGCTCCTCCATACTTTCTAATTATTGAGTGAGTTGAGGTTTCAACCACCCGACCAACCTTCCATTAACAAATTTCACTCATGGACTCATCAAGATTTAAAGCTCAGGGGGAAACCATGTGCTACTCTCAGATAGGACACCATATAAACATGTGATTGCGGGGCTGTTCAAGAGTGGTTTGGGTTCAAACTTCTTTTGGGCCCTCAATCCACCACCTTCTGCCACGTATTACCTTTTCCAAACCAAGGTTTCAATTGCGGGACCGCTCAAGAAAATTATTTCCCAAGCATGTTGCATCCCCGCAATGGACTATGGCCATAGATCTGGTCCTGATCTGTGATCTGAGCGCACCCGCTAGATTTAGCGCCACTGGCAAGCTTAATCACCCACCAACTTTAGGATCTGCCAAAAGTGTGCCTTGGGATGGGGCATTACTTTTGGCGCTAAACAATAACAGTTCTCAGAGGATGATCTGATGTGGAGGCCTGACTTCACCATGTTGATATGCCGCGGACGGAGAGGTGACATGTGTCACTCAAAAACGGGCAGAAAGCATGTCTAAAATGATTGAAATGAGTTCCTTGTGTCAGCACTAGACGGATGCCACGTGTCTGTGCCAACAGCTGCCACGAACTTGGTGCTCCAAGGCTCGGGAAATAGCTCTTTTTCCTTTGGCTCCTCTATGTGATTTTACCCAGAGCTGGTGATCTGATGCCACGTGTCTTCTTGAATCGAACAACGGAGAATTGTTTCGGGTCTCTGGACTCTAGGAAAATCAAATCTCAAACTTCCTCTCCCTTCAAATGCTTTTACCTGAAGCTATTTATATAAAGACGCGTGGCCCTCCTGAGATTGACGGCTGAGATCCCTTCATGGATCCGAGCTTCGGACTTCTCAATAGTCAAAATTTATTTTCCCCAAGAAAATTTGTCGGAGCTTGGGATCTGATGACGTGTGGCTCCTGGATTTGGACGACTGAGATCCACTTCGGGTCTCTAGGTTCTGGGAAAATAAAAACTTGAATCTTACTTACCTTATGTGATTTTACCTAGAGCTATGGATTTGACGACACGTGGCTATTGCTTATCAACAACTCAGATTCACTTCGGGCCTTCAGCTACTTCGGCTCTTCGGGCACTTTGGCACTTTGGGCCTTTGGAACCTTTAACACTTCAGCACTTGGGAACTTTTCTCATTTCAAAACTCCTGAAGCTCATTTCCCTGAACACTTGGATTGGATGCCACCTGTCCCCCTCAAGATCAATGACTCATGCTTGCTATGGGCCTCTGGACTTTGGACCTTCTTCTCTGGCTCTATACTTCACGTGACTTAGAACTTCCGAATGCCCGTGAGCCACTGATTCGAACTGCTCCTAGAATCTTCCCCACTGAAAGATTAAAATTGTCTATTGTTTGTGATTCAAGCCCGAAATGGTAAGTTAAGAAACGTGTGCTTTGTTCTCTAGGCAGCAGCCTGTGTGAACAAGGACCTGGACAATTTTGTTGTGGGTTGTGGAAACAGAGAGACCAGTGACTACAAAAAACAAAGATGAGTTCTCGCCTTTGGGGAAAATAGAGGGGCTTAGGGTTGAGACTCCTTTCGGGTAAGACATTAAGGGAAAACAGGGTGCACAAATCAACAAGGGAAAACATAAAATGATTTACAAAATAAAAGGGGAAAAACTTAAGATCTGTCCTATGAAAAGGAGATGGACAGGGAAAAATTACAAACTTAGGTACCAAATCAAAGAACACATATGACTCTAGATGAAATTATGTGATAACAAATAGGATGTAGCTTAGAATCATTGGGAAAATCTAACTGATAGGCCACCTATTCCACATGCTTTAGAATGGTATAAGGACAATATAATTTGGGTGCCAGTTTTTGGCAATGGTCAGCCTTGAGGGAAATTTTCTTGTAAGGTTGCAGTTGAAGAAACACCTAGTCCCCTTCTGCAAATTGACATTCAGAGCGACCTTGATCTTCTTGTCACTTCATGCGATTTTGGTCCATGACCAAATTCTCTTTGAGGGTACAGAGAATAGCCTCTCGAACTATAATCATTTGGTCAACCGCCCGGACCTTGGAGACACCCGGTAAATATGAGAGAATTGAAGGTGTCTTTTTTCCATATATCGCTTCAAAAGGAGTCATGCAGGTAGTTGTATGGTATTAAGGGTTGTACCACGATTCAACTAGTGGTAAGCATTGAGCCCATTGATTTTTCTTTTTGATGCAAAACAACTCAAATATGTTTCCAAACACTTGTTGACAACTTAAATTTGACCATCAGTCTAGGGATGATAAGTTGTGCTGAGATGCAATTGGGTGCCTTGTAGATTGAACATTTCTTACCAAAAATTGCTGGTGAAAGTTGGGTCGCGATCAGAAACAATAGAATGTGGCATGCCATGAAGCTTGAAGACTTGATCCATGAAACATTGAGCCACAAAGGATGTTGTAAATGGGTGTTGAAGAGAACAGAAATGAGAATACCTGGAAAGGAGATCAACTACCACCATGATGAATGATTTATTTCCTGATTTAGGTAAGCCTACAATAAATTCCATAGAGATATATGAACAAATAGCAGGTGGAATCGGAAACAGTTGTAGTGTGCTAGGAGATTTTATTGTTTCTCCCTTGTTGCATTGACACACATCACATTCAGCCACAAAATTACGAACGCCCTGTTTCATACCATCCAAAAAAAATAATGTTTGACCCTGTAATAGGCTTTGGTAAACCTAGAGTGCCCAGCTATGGGTGTGGCATGAAGATCAGAAAGTACTATGGATTTAAGTTTTGATTTTTTACTTAAATACAAACGGCCTTTGTATCAAAGCTCATCATGGAGCTAAGAGTACCCTGGGGAAACTGGAGAATTGGACTGCAATTGTTGTATTAGATGCGAACTTTTGGGATCCTGTAGCCATTCCTAGCGAATGGCTTGGAGCCAATCTAGTAAAATGAAGGAGAGAGAGAAAAAGGGACCCTTCATCTTCATATTTTTAGGAAAGTGCATCTGCAACCACATTGTCTTTTCCTTTCTTCTAAATGATCTCATAATCATATCCAAAGAGCTTAGTCACCCATTTTTGTTTCTCTGGGGAGAAAATGCGTTGTTCCATACAATACTTGAGGCTTCAATGATCTGTCTTAATTTGGAAGCGTTTCCCCAATAGATAAGGGCACCAAATATCAATGACATGAAGAATAGCCAAAATTTCCTTTTCATAGATTGATTTTCCCAAATTTAGTTCAGACAGTGTTTTGTTGGTAAAGTCCAAAGGCAGACCCTCTTGCATAAGGACAACGCTAATTCCTTTCCCTAAAGCATCACATTCTAGGAAAAAGGTCTTTTTGAAATTAGGAAGGGCCAAGACTGGAGTGGTGCACATGGCCATCTTCAAGGTTTGAAAATCTTGAGCAACTGTTGGAGTCCAAGTGAAAGAATTATTTTTAAGTAGTGTAGTGAGAGGTGTCGCAATCTTTCCATAATTATTAACAAACTTGCGATAATAACCTGTTAATACCAGAAATACATGCAAGATTTTGTGAGTCTTTGGGTGAGCCGAGTCTTGCATAGCTTAAATCCTTTTAGGATTCACCCCGACGTCATCCTTGCCAACAATATGACCCAAGTACTTGACTTCTGAGGTGCGAAAAGAACATTCAGATTGTTTCAGGAAAAGTTGGTGTTGAGAGAGTAGATGGAGAACTCAATCCACATGAGCAAGATGGTCTGTCCATATTTTTATATAGATGAGGATATCATCAAAGAAAACTAAGACAAAATGACGTAGAAAAGGATGAAAGACATGATTCATGAGGCTTTGGAAAGTGGAGGGAGAATTACACAAGCCAAAGGTCATTACCAAAAACTCATAGTGGCCCTCATGAGTTCTAAAGGAATTCTTAGGAATGTCTTCCTCTTTCATATGGATCTGGTGGTAGCCAGAATGAAGATCAAGTTTAGTAAAGAACTGGGTGCCACTCAGTTCATCCAAGAGGTCATCAATGACAGGAATGGGAAATTTGTCTTTAATGGTGAGTTTGTTGAGGGAGTGGAAGTCAGGAAACATGCGCCAATAACCTTCTTTCTTCATGACCATGACCACAGGAGAAGAGTAGGGGCTCGTACTAGGGCGGATAACACCTGTGTTAAGTAGTTCTTGAACCATTTTCTCAATTTCATTTTTTTGGGAAAAGGGGTGACGATAGGGACGGATATTGGGAGGAAGGATTCTTGTGACAAGGGGAATGGAATGATCATGAACACCATGGGAAGGATGGAGTCCCTAGGGAGTGGAAAAAACCACTTGATGTTTAGATAGATGGATTGGAGGTCCTACAGAACAGAGGTTGTCTCAGTTCCTTGTATGGCATGGAGTTGGGAAATAATGCCTGAATGACCTTTTTTTAGCAGCTTTTCCATGTGATGGGAACTAATGATCTCAGGGGAACTGACATTGATGCCTTGGAACTTATATTATTGGCCCTCCTGGTCAAATTGCATGGTTAATTCCTTAAAATCCATGAGAATGGGACCCAAAGTCCTTCGCCAGTCTGTACCCAACACAATGTCACAACTGACCATGTCAATAGAAAACATATGATATTTCAGGTGGTAGTCACCAATTTGGAGACACACATTTTCACAATGCCCTCCACATTTCATGGACCTACCATTCATAATCATGATTTGGAAATTATTGACTATATGGATATAGCAATTAGTTTATTGGGAAATGCAGTGATGAATAAAATATGGGTGCTTCCAATATCAACAAGAATAATGACCTTCATATGCTTGATGTAGCCAATTTGTTTGAGGGTTTGGGGAGCAAAGAAGACCATGAGAGAATTTAGGGAAATGACCGGTTCAAATTCGGGAGGGTCTAAGGGAGGGGTTATGTCAGTGGGTTCAGGTGACACAGACACAAGGGGAGCTTCAACATCCTCTTCAAAAACATCCTTCGAGATGGCCATAAAAAAAATTTGTTCCTTACACTTGTGTCCCAGAAATAATTTTTCATCACAATTATAACAAAGGCCTTTGAGTTAGCGTTCATCCATTTCGGCCCTGGTCAATTTTCGGATCCTTAGTGGAGTATGAGGAGTAGTGGGATTTATTGGTTTAGTGAGAGGAATAAAGGAGGGTTTTCAATTTTGAGAAGAACAACCTGTTCTTCTTCCTTACCTCTTTTAGTAACCTCCACCCAAATCTAAGGTTGAGCCATGAGAACATGGGCACGAATCTCATCCTTGGGGCCACTGATAAAACATTCTCGGAAAAAAGCATCAGACATGCCCTCTGTATGAAAATCTAGTCACTCAAAATAAGTTATAAAGTCTTCCACTGTGCCAGATTGTTTCAACTTTTTCAAATGGTCTAAATGGTTGGTGTCAGTGTCAAAGCATTCATAAATCGCTTCCACAAAGTGTGTCCAAGAAACATACCCTTGACGGGAAATTTTTCTCCATTGCCAACGTTCTTGATCTAGATGGAGAACACCATACCGGAGTTTGGCCTAGTCATCTGTAATGTCGTACAAAGAGAAATATTGTTCCATTTGAGTTACCCAAATAGTGGGATCCGAGCCATGAAATTTGGTCACATCCACACGTGGAAGGTGTAGGTCACGCTGAAAGTGATGGGGATAAAAATTATGGGAATGAGATGATGTTTTATCTTTGGTCTGCAAAGGTGGGTCAGATAAAGGGGGATCTGCAGGGATATGCATCTTGGTGCAAATCATCAAAGCGACATATTCAAGTTGGGTAGTAATGTCTTGTTTGAGGTCATCTTTGAGTTCCTCTATTGAGGCGGTGATGGAGGAATACATGTTTTTATTGATGGTGGAAATATTGGCACTTAGCTGTCTCACTTCTTGTTGGGTCTCTATGAAATTAGATTGCAAGGTATTGAAGCGAGCTTTAAAGTCTTGGCTATGGGTATGGGCCATGATGATGAGGGAAATGAAAAGGGGCGGGTGGGGTCAAAAATTTTGCTGAAAAATGATAGGTATGAATGTGATAAGAGCGAAGAGATAAATCCAATGGACTAGGTCTCAAATAATGGTGCAACAAAATCCAGACTTTTTTTTTTTTTTTTTACACCTGCGGACTTATAATCCGGTCTAAAGAATACTGCAGTGATGAAATGCCCATATGCTCAATCAAGAAGAAATGTGTAGTGATTTGGAAACTCAAATGCAGGAGAAATAGTTGCACGGCAATAAATCTTGTCTGTTTTGTTTTTTTTTTGTTTCTGTCCCAAAGGGTTAGGTATTCAAGGGTTCTACAGAAAAGGGTTTTCCCTGTGTTATAGCTCTTTGATATACGTGCGGGGTCCAACAATAGTGATCGACCCAATATCTCAGGGCACCAACTAAGGAGGATAGATCGTTCGCTTATTCGTACTACCCGACTACCTATGTACTAGAGAGTATCTTCTCGAGTTTTTTTCTCGGTGGCATTATAGAAATCAGGAGACCGATCGGTTTATCTAAAGAGGGCTTCAGGAAATCTAGGTCAATCTGTATACATGTGTTGTCTGATGCGCTACCACTCGAAGGGGTACCAACAGAGGTTACAAGGGTGGCCAACAGATGTGCACTTAAGTACCACTTGTATTTCCTATGTGCATGAATCTCCGACCACGGGTTTATGCACGTAACGACAAATTTCTATAGCTTAAAGATGTCGGAATACGTCTCTACCCTGGAAAAAATTCACCCACAATTTTCTGTCGAGAAAAATGCTTTGATACCACTTGTAATACTCCAGATATAAAAAGTATGCAGAACAGAAATAAAATGCTAGAAATGGAAGATGAGCAACAATATAACTAGAACAACACCACAATAA
>ML797482.1:18182-42730 GCA_009831015.1 Picea engelmannii
GAAACAATCATCAGTATCTCTATCTACAACCGAGGTAGAGTATATTGCAGCAACAACATGTTGTACACAGGTTCTTTGGATGAAAAAAACTTTGACAGATATACAGGTTGAGTATGATGATCCCATTCCAATATATTGTGATAATATAAGTGCCATCGGTATCTCAAAAAGCCCAATGATGCACTCTAAGATGAAGCACATTCCAATCAAGTATCACTTTCTAAGGGAACAAGTTGTAGAAAAGAACATCAAAGATGAGTATGTGGGCACATAAGAACAAGTGGCAAACATCTTTACAAAACCACTTCCACAGGAAGCCTTTGAATATATTCGCCAAAGACTTGGAGTTATTTCTACTCCAAAATGAATGCTTATATTATATGTCTTAGATGTACATGAGGAAGCACCATAAGAGTACAGTTCATTCAGGGGGAGCAACCCCAGATGGAAATATACCTTTGCCATTGATGACAAAGGGGGAGAGATTTATTAGATGCAGAGGAAAGAGGTATATTTATCAGATGCAGAGGACAGAGGCATGGTTCCATGGGGAGCATGAGTGATATGATTTCAATATTGCATTAGAGTGTTTCCATCAATGCCAAAGGGGGAGATTGTTGTTTAAGGTTGGTTGTCATTGATGTCAACCCTTGAAGAAAGCTCTGTAGCAAAAAGGTTTGGGTAATGGACCCAACATTTTTTGATGTAAATATGACTCATTATTGTTTTTTCATGGTTGATAAGAAGTAAATATGGATGAACTCCAAAGTGGTCTCCTTATGGTGAAATCCCTCATGGGAAGACGCTTTGCGGAGTAAGAGAAACCATGATTAATTGTGGAATAATGAGATGAAGGATAGTGAATTTTTTAGGGAAACTATCCTAGATGGATAGTTCTTGTCATGCCATTTCCGGTGGTATGTATAACGTCACATAACTCCTCATGGTTAGAGAGTTATGACCATGTGATGTTGGAGAACCCAGGTTTGGGTAATGGACCCAAGTTTGTTTGATGGATAACGGTATGATTTTTGAAATATTTGAAGGTAATACTATTCTATATGTATAGTACATGTCATTCCATTTTTGGTGGTATGTGGATTGTCACATAACTCCTCACGGTTTGAGAGTTATGGCCTTACGAAGTTGGAGGACCCTCACATGTCATCTAGAAGCCCCAAAAGGTCAAAGTAGTCAAAGTGGTTTAAGAGATTTTAAAAGGTAAATAATAAAGTGAAGTGATGAGTGTATTATAATTAAAAGTGAATACAAAATAAATTATTTCAATAATAAATCTAATGGAGAAATTAGAAGTGGGTTAACCCTAAAATAAGGAAAGTGGGCCAAGTGACCTAGAAGATGTTTTTAAGGAAGCTACTTGGAGAGTATAAATAAGAGGCAAGGCTCTCTCATTTTAATAACACTTGAGAATATTGAATATCTATAGGTTTCTGAGGTAGACAAGGATATCTAAGCCAAATTTCCGAGGGAAGGTGAAGAAAAGAAGGCCGAAATGCAAGGAAGGATAAATTATTTTGATGATGTTTTCTAAGGTATGTTATTTACAGGTCATCTCACCATTTTCGCTATAACTTGTTTTATATAATGATTCAGACTGTTAAATTTCTAGGAAATTGAGAAAACATACCCAAGTATCCGTGGTAAAAAATTAAGCTTGTGGTTCGTTGTATTTTGGGAGTTACACTCCGTGGAAAATAGGGTTTATGGTTAGCCCTGAAACTAGTCAAAAACAGGTGTTTCGGGTAAAAATGTCATAACTTCTTCATAACAGATCCAACTTTAGTGAGACCAAATGTATTGGTTAGGGTACAGTATGTTGTATTCTTTGTAACAATTTTCAATCAACACAATGAATATTTTGTTCGGGGCACGCTCTACAAGGTCGCTCTCTAGAATAAGCCAGAATTCAGCAAGGTATGTCATTTTTGCTATAACTCCTTTTCTGAGAGGTTCCAAGTAGTGAAACCCGGAGGAATTGCATAAAACACATTGAAGAAAATTTTGTATCATTTTTAGATCTTTATACATTATAGGTTCAAATTTATTATTACTTCATGTTAGGGTTGTTGACTAATCCAAAACTAGGCATGTGAGACTAAAGAAACGTTTGATGAAAATGCTAGTCTCTTGTTGTTAAAGTTAAGGAAGGTTTGAAGGAATGTGATCATATACACCAGGTCTATTACAGAGCTACAAATCATATTTGGATAATGAAATTGATGAGGGATTTTGGTTGAGGTACATGTTGAGTACATGGTTGAGACAAGTAGTTGATGAGTTGGCACATACATGAGGTGTATAGTTGATGATGTTGGTACATATTGATGAGTAATAGTTGATGAGTAGTTGACACATGATTGGTACATACTTGGTACATGGTTGGATGCACTTGTTTATGGTATAGTTTGATTACAGGTTGTTTGGTACAGGTTGGTGCATGGTTGATGCACTTATTTATGGTACAGGTTGATTACAGGTTGAGGTACAGGTTGATGAATGGTTGATGCATGGTTCATATTTATTGGTACAGGTTTACAGTGGTATATCTCACAGTGATAGTGTGACAGTGGTTCCATCATTCTAATTCTACTTCAGGGTGGCAGGACGAGGCAAGGATAGGTGGTTGTAGCCATCTTCCAGTTGTAGCCGGAGAACATAGGGGGTTGTAACCTCCTTCTGGTTGTAACCATAGAATTGGGGAGTTGGAGCTTCCCTCAGGTTGTAGCTTGAGAAACTAGGGGGTTGGAGCCTCCTTCCAGTTGCAGCTAGAAAACAAAGGAAGTTTGTGCTTCCAATGAATGTAATTCTTCAAGACATATATGAAAAAACATTATGTGGTTTTCTCCTGATTTGGGTTTCCATGTAAAACACTGGTGTATTGTGTATGTGTGTGATTTTTATTTCTTACTTCTCATTATTGGATAATAATTCTACATTGATATAACATTTGAAGAAAAATGATTATAATTACGCTATTACTGATTCACCCCTCCTCTCGGTAATCCAACAACACATTCTTGAAGTCCCATACTTATTGGTAGTAATTATGGTGGGTGTTTCACAAAGTGAGCTGCTTGGTCGAATCAAAACCTACTCAAACAACTTCTACAACTACTTATTCACTTCATTCTCTTCTATGACAGACTATCTATATATCTCAATACTCAATAACGAGGAGTCTGGAAATAACTATATTCCATGCTCAACATCCCTCTTGAGTGGTTGTGGTGATAATACTCCCCATGCGAATAGGTTGAGTTCCCCTCACTTAGGTTTCCTACAAGTGAGATAGCCTCTAACAAATGGACACTAACATCCTCCTAAATAACTATCATATTTTATTTTAGGAGGGTTGAGAGAGAAGGAGAGTAGGTATACACACCTGATTTTTGGGGTTTTTCTTCATCACTCCAATGGTTGAATTCCAATCCAAGAATCTCCCGCACAAAGTCAAGTCTGTAAGAAAAAAAAAAACTTCCCCTACTACTATATATGATTAGGTAACAGCAACCCTACCAATTGATAACTTACACCAAGTAATCAAATAGACAAACATTGAACAAGAAAGTATAAGAGAAATAGGTCGACTTCTTATATTCAATTAAAAGAAAGAAGTTTACAACTTGATGATGTTGAAATCCTCCAATATTATTTTTCCATCCCTTGAACATAAATACAACTCAAATTATTCACATTAACAAAGGTTTGGATATCCTTAACAAGATCATAAGTTTGATATACTTCTTTTCGATCATCTCTCACTCTAAAAAGACCTAGTTATACAGATGGAGGTAGGGATAACCACTAGGATAAAACATGAGTGAAGTTGAGCATAACGTGGATTAGGTTAGTATTTGAGTTATCTTAATGGTCATACTTGTCCTCAATATAGGATGAAAGAAGGATCGAATCATATCTTGATGAAAACCAGAAAACAAACCCAGAACCATCTAGAACTTCCTCGAAGATTGCCACTAGATTCATGGATTTTGACCAAACATGCTTGGATGCTCCCCCAGAGAGGTGTATAGGGAATACAAACCCCCCCCCCATTAACACTGGAACAGGAGTATGGATTCCCCCCCTACACGGAAAGGGGGAATCCATGGTCAAATAGATCCAGGACAGAGTGGAAATGGTCTGATTTGAAGGGTTTTAAAGATGTCTTCTTCTTCTTGATACTCAAGTGGATGTAATGGATCATTCTTGAGGTGGTGACACTTAGGAAAAGTGTGAAAAATAAGGTACAACACTTATCAGAATAGACCATGTCATTTGAAGCACTTGTGACACCGAGAAGAGTGAAGTGTGACACTTACGACACTTAGCAAAGTGGGACAAAATGGTGTATAACAAATTCCCCCCAAAAGTGTGAGATCAAAGGAGAAAAATGATGGACGAAAAACTTTGTAATAATGTGGAATGAAGGGACTAAAGTTAGAATACCTGTCGGAAAAGAAAGAAAACATCCATCAATATACAAATATCATCCTTGAGGTAGTAATATCCATACTCAGAATAATTTGACTCGAAGCATGGTCGCCAACTAATACACTGTGGATCCATGAAAGTAATGACTATGGATATGGCCACTGAACATACAATGTGGATCCATATCTCCATGACTCGATAAAAATATATCCACAATATTGTACACATTGGAGATACAATATAACAGAACATAACCATAGGCCAATACAATGTGGTTCTATGTCACAATAGATATCACAAATTCATAATCTCCATCATAGCTTGGGGAAGGTAGATAACAAAATTGAGTGTTTACTAGATAGTCCCCCAGGGTATTCAACCTCGATCCCAAATAGTACGAGTCTATCCATGTGAATAGAGGTCTTGACGTTGAACATGGTAGAAACCACTTGAATACTGATCAATAATGTAAATCGTTAACAAGTGCGAGGGAAATCACCAATGATAACAATGAATCCCAAGGTACCCTAGTACATTCCAATGAATGTGAATAGATGGTATGAATTTGAACACTCATGGAATCAATTGATCAGGGGTAAATGATGTAAAACCCACTGTCAAAAGTGAGGAAACCTACCATTGAGGTATGCAAGCTCCAAGGTACTAACTGGTTTCTAAGTCTAATTCCTGGATAATGTGATGATGTCGACGGAAATAGACTCGTCGAAGGATGTCCATGATGTATCCCCCATCATCGACATGAAACAAATAAGGATAGTGATGAATAGTGATGGATCAAATTATAGTGAACTGACATAAAGGTGAAAATGCAAAGGTTGACTTCCCTTGAAAATATGGTGACATAATGAATGACTTGGAAGCATTGAGTCAACAAATCATGAAGACCAAGTATGATGATGTGATGAGAACCAATGGATCTCTTCAAAGGATTCAAAAGAGTATGAAAATGCATGGAATGTGATGACAACCAAGGTTTCTCTTCTGAAGGATTCAAAATAGTATGAAGAAACATGAGATTCAAACAAGTGCCATGTCCATGGGTGGCATCAAGTTGCCATAAATGAAATAATTGACCCACTTCTCAAATTTCCCCCCACCCATATAGGCAAGTACCTCTTTGTTTCTTAGTGATCTTGAGGAGGATAACATATTCTTAGTATAATATCATCTTTGATGAGTCCCATATTCACATATTTAACAAACCTGAAGAAGGAAGAGTTCGGTCCCAGATGGGTCCTTCCTTGTGTAGATTTTATAAGTCCAAGGAAAGAAAAATCGATGGTATTTTCATATTTCGAGAGTCTGAAAATATTTTAGAAAGAAGACTCCAGATGGACTTTTTCATGAAATTAGTCTCCAGGGTCCGAAAAAGTATAAAATGATACCTAGGAGAACGCTTTGAATCATGCTTGACTAGAGTGTTCATTTTCGTAAATAGTATAATGAGATCAAAAAAGAGATAAACTAATGCTCTTTTAGGGACCTAACCCCTCATGTAGGTAGAATAATATATTCTGATGTAATACAGGTCAATATTAATAAGGCCTAGCAATAAGGAAGAATAAGTCGAATGTAAGAAGACCTAATAGAAGCTTCTGCTTCTAGAAAGATCTTCCTCTAGATGGTTCTTTTGATAGACATATTTAGTATAAATAGGAGTGGAGGGTATGAGAAATTTTGTCTTGTATATTATTGTAATAGAGCTCTGCTCTATTGGAGGTTGCCCCCTTGAAGAGGCAAGTGAACATTGCTCTCAGTAATCTAAGTGCTCTTTTTGGTGTTATTCTGGTATCATTTTGGTATTATTGTGGTGTTGTTCTAGTTATATTGTTGCTCATCTTCCATTTCTAGCATTTTATTTCTGTTCTGCATACTTTTTATATCTGGAGTATTACAAGTGGTATCAAAGCATTTTTCTCGACAGAAAATTGTGGGTGAATTTTTTTCAGGGTAGAGACGTATTCCGACATGTTTAAGATATAGAAATTTGTCATTACGTGCATAAACCCGTGGTCGGGGATTCATGCACATAGGAAATAAAAGTGGTACTTAAGCACACATCTGTTGGCCACCCTTGTAATCCATGTTGGTACCCCTTCGAGTGGTAGCACATCAGATAACACATGTATATAGATTGACCTAGATTTCCTGAAGCCCTCTTTAGATAAACCGATCGGTCTCCTAATTTCTATAATGCCACCGAGAACAAAACTCGAGAAGATACTCTCTAGTACGTAGGTAGTAGGGTAGTACGGATAAGCGAATGATCTAGCCTCCTTAGTTGGTGCCTTGAGATATTGGGTCGATTACTATTGTTGGACCCCGCACGTATATCAAAGAGCTATAACAAAGGGAAAACCCTTGTCTGTAGAACCCTTGAATACCTAACCCTTTGGGACAGAAAAAAAAAAAAAAAAAAACAAACAAGATTTATTGCTGTGCAACTATGTCTCCTGCATTTGAGTTTCCAAATCACTACACATTTCTTCTTGATTGAGCATATGGGCATTTCATCACTGCAGTATTCTTTAGACTGGATTATAAGTCCGCAGGTGTAAAAAAAAAAAAAAAAAGTTTGGATTTTGTTGCACCATTATTTGAGACCTAGTCCATTGGATTTATCTCTTCTACCTTATCACATTCATACCTATCATTTTTCAGCAAAATTTTTGACCCCACCCGTCCCTTTTCATTTCCCTCATCATCATGGCCCATACCCATAGCCAAGACTTTAAATCTCGCTTCAATACCTTGCAATCTAATTTCATAGAGACCCAACAAGAAGTGAGACAACTAAGTGCCAATATTTCCACCATCAATAAAAACATGTATTCCTCCATCATCGCCTCAATAGAGGAACTCAAAGATGACCTCAAACAAGACATTACTACCCAACTTGAATATGTCGCTTTGATGATTTGCACCAAGATGCATATCCCTGCAGATCCCCCTTTATCCGACCCACCTTTGCAGACCAAAGATAAAACATCATCTCATTCCCATAATTTTTATCCCCATCACTTTCAGCGTGACCTACACCTTCCGCGTGTGGATGTGACCAAATTTCATGGCTCGGATCCCACTATTTGGGTAACTCAAATGGAACAATATTTCTCTTTGTACGACATTACAAATGACTTGGCCAAACTTCAATATGGTGTTCTCCATCTAGATCAAGAACGTTGGCAATGGAGAAAAATTGCCCGTCAAGGGTATGTTTCTTGGACACACTTTGTGGAAGCGATTTATGAATGCTTTGACACTGACACCAACCATTTAGACCATTTGAAAAAGTTGAAACAATCTGGCACAGTGGAAGACTTTATAACTTCTTTTGAGTGACTAGATTTTCATACAGAGGGCATGTCTGATGCTTTTTTCTGAGAATGTTTTATCAGTGGCCCCAAGGATGAGATTCGTGCCCATGTTCTCATGGCTCAGCCTTAGATTTGGGTGGAGTTTACTAAAAGAGGTAAGGAAGAAGAACAGGTTGTTCTTCTCAAAATAGAAAACCCTCCTTTATTCCTCTCACTAAACCAATAAATCCCACTACTCCTTATACTCCACTAAGGATCCAAAAATTGACCAGGGCCGAAATGGATGAACGCCAACTCAAAGGCCTTTGTTATAATTGTGATGAAAAATTATTTCTGGGACACAAGTGTAAGGAACAAAATATTTTTATGGCCATCTCGAAGGATGTTTTTGAAGAGGATGTTGAAGCTCCCCTTGTGTCCGTGTCACCTGAACCCACTGACATAACCCCTCCCTCAGACCCTCCCAAATTTTAACCGGTCATTTCCCTAAATTCTCTCATGGTCTTCTCTGCTCCCCAAACCCTCAAACAAATTGGCTACATCAAGCATCTGAAGGTCATTATTCTTGTTGATAGTGGAAGCACCCATATGTTATTCATCACTGCATTTCCCAATAAACTAATTTCTATATCCATATAGTCAATCATTTCCAAATCATGATTACGAATGGCGGGTCCATGAAATGTGGAGGGCATTGTGAAAATGTGTGTCTCCAAATTGGTGACTACCACCTGAAATATCATATGTTTTCTATTGACATGGTCAGTTGTGACATTGTTTTGGGTACAGACTGGCTAAGGACTTTGGGTCCCATTCTCATGGATTTTAAGGAATTAACCATGCAATTTGACCAGGAGGGCCAATAATATAAGTTCCAAGGCATCAATGTCAGTTCCCCTGAGATCATTAGTTCCCATCGCATGGAAAAGCTGCTAAAAAAAGGTCATTCAAGCATTATTTCCCAACTCCATGCCATACAAGGAACTGAGACAACCTCTGTTCTATAGGACCTCCAATCCATCCTATCTAAACATCAAGTGGTTTTTTCCACTCCCTAGGGACTCCCTCCTTCCCATGGTGTTCATGATCATTCCATTCCCCTTGTCACAAGAATCCTTCCTCCCAATATCCGTCCCTATCGTCACCCCTTTTCCCAAAAAAATGAAATTGAGAAAATGGTTCAAGAACTGCTTAACACAGGTGTTATCCGCCCTAGTACGATCCCCTACTCTTCTCCTGTGGTCATGGTCATGAAGAAAGAAGGTTATTGGCGCATGTGTCCTGACTTCCACTCCCTCAACAAACTCACCATTAAAGAGAAATTTCCCATTCCTATCATTGATGACCTCTTGGATGAATTGAGTGGCACCTAGTGCTTTACTAAACTTGATCTTCATTCTGGCTACCACCAGATCCATATGAAAGAGGAAGACATTCCTAAGAATTCCTTTAGAACTCATGAGGGCCACTATGAGTTTTTGGTAATTCCCTTTGGCTTGTGTAATTCTCCCTCCACTTTCCAAAGCCTCATGAATAATGTCTTTCATCCTTTTCTACGTCATTTTGTCTTAGTTCTCTTTGATGATATCCTCATCTATATAAAAATCTAGACAGACCATCTTACTCATGTGGATTGAGTTCTCCATCTACTCTCTCAGCACCAACTTTTCCTGAAACAATTTGAATGTACTTTTGGCGCCTCAGAAGTCAAGTACTTGGGTCATATTGTTGGCAAGGACGACGTCGGGGTGAATCCTAAAAGGATTTAAGCTATGCAAGACTCAGCTCACCCAAAGACTCACAAAATCTTGCATGTATTTCTAGTCTTAACAGGTTATTATCGCAAGTTTGTTAATAATTATGGAAATATTGCGACACCTCTCACTACACTACTTAAAAATAATTCTTTCACTTGGACTCCAACAGTTGCTCAAGATTTTCAAACCTTGAAGATGGCCATGTGCACCACTCCAGTCTTAGCCCTTCCTAATTTCAAAAAGACCTTTGTCCTAGAATGTGATGCTTCAGGGAAAGGAATTAGCGTTGTCCTTATGCAAGAGGGTCTGCCTTTGGACTTTACCTACAAAAAACTGTCTGAACTAAATTTGGGAAAATCAATCTATGAAAAGGAAATTTTGGCTATTCTTCATGTCATTGATATTTGGTGCCCTTATCTATTGGGGAAATGCTTCCAAATTAAGACAAATCATTAAAGCCTCAAGTATTTTATGGAACAACGCATTTCCTCCCAAGAGAAACAAAAATGGGTGACTAAGATCTTTGGATATGATTATGAGATCATTTAGAAGAAAGGAAAAGACAATGTGGTTGCAAATGCACTTTCCCGAAAATATGAAGATGAAGGGTCCCTTTTTCTCTCTCTCCATTTTACTAGATTGGCTCCAAGCCATTCGCTAGGAATGGCTACAGGATCCCAAAAATTCGCATCTGATACAACAATTGCAGTACAATTCTCTAGTTTCCCCAGGGTACTCTTAGCTCCATGATGAGCTTCGATACAAAGGTCGTTTGTATTTAAGTAAAAAATCAAAACTTAAATCCATAGTACTTTCTGATCTTCATGCCACACCCATAGTTGGGCACTCCAGGTTTACCAAAACCTATTACAGGGTCAAACATTCTTTTTTTTGGACGGTATGAAACAGGGCGTTCATAATTTTGTGGTTGAATGTGATGTGTGTCAATGCAACAAGGGAGAAACAATAAAATCTCCTATCACACTACAACCGCTTCCGATTCCACCTGTTATTTGTTCAGATATATCTATGGAATTTATTGTAGGCTTACCTAAATCAGGAAATAAATCAGTCATCATGGTGGTAGTTGATCTCCTTTCCAGGTATGCTCATTTCTGTTCTCTTCAACACCCATTTACAACATCCTTTGTGGTTCAATGTTTCATGGATCAAGTCTTCAAGCTTCATGGCATGCCACATTCTATTGTTTTTTATCGCGACCCAACTTTCACCAGCAATTTTTGGTAAGAAATGTTCAATCTACAAGGCACCCAATTGCATCTCAGCACAACTTATCATCCCTAGAATGATGGTCAAATTGAAGTTGTCAACAAGTGTTTGGAAACATATTTGAGTTGTTTTGCATCAAAAAAGAAAAATCAATGGGCTCAATGCTTACAACTAGTTGAATCGTGGTACAACCCTTAATACCATACAACTACCTGCATGAATCCTTTTGAAGTGATATATGGAAAAAAGACACCTTCAGTTCTCTCATATTTACCGGGTGTCTCCAAGGTTCGGGCGGTTGACCAAATGCTTATAGGTCAAGAGGCTATTCTCCGTACCCTCAAAGAGAATTTGGTCATGGACCAAAATCGCATGAAGAAACAAGAAGATCAAGGTCGCTCTGAACATCAATTTGCAGAAGGGGACCAGGTGTTTCTTCAACTGCAACCTTATAAGAAAATTTCCCTCAAGGCTGACCATTGCCACAAACTGACACCCAAATTGTATTATCCTTATACCGTTCTCAAGCATGTGGAATAGGTGGCCTATCAGTTAGATTTTCCCAATGATTCTAAGCTACATCCTATTTGTTATCACATAATTTCATCTAGAGTCATATGTGTTCTTTGATTTGGTGCCTAAGTCTGTAATTTTTCCCTATCCCTCTCCTTTTCATAGGCCAGATCTTAAGTTTTTCCCCTTTCATTTTGTAAATCATTTTATGTTTTCCCTTATGTATTTGTGCACCCTGTTTTCCCTTAATGTCTTACCCGAAAGGGGTCTCAACCCTAAGCCCCTCTGTTTTCCCCAAAGGCGAGAACTCATCTTTGTTTTTTGCAGTCACTGGTCTCTCTGTTTCCACAACCCACAAAAAAATTGTCCATGTCCTTGTTCACACAGGCCGTTGCCTAGAGAACAAAGCACACTTTTCTTAACTTACCATTTCGGGCTTGAAGCGCAAACAATAAACAATTTTAATCTTTCAGTGGGGAAGATTCTAGGAGCAGTTCGAATCAGTGGCTCACGAGCATTCAGAAGTTCTAAGTCGCGTGAAGTATAGAGCCAGAGAAGAAGGTCCAAAGTCCAGAGGCCCATAGCAAGCATGAGTCATTGATCTTGAGGGGGACAGGTGGCATCCAATCCAAGTGTTCAGGGAAATGAGCTTCGAGAGTTTTGAAATGAGAAAAGTGCCCAAGTGCTGAAGTGTTAAAAGTTCCAAAGGCCCAAAGTGCCAAAGTGCCCGAAGAGCCAAAGTAGTTGAAGGCCCGAAGTGAATCTGAGTTGTTGATCTGCAATAGCCACGTGTCGTCAAATCCATAGCTCTAGGTAAAATCACATAAGGTAAGTAAGATTCAAGTTTTTATTTTCCCAGAGCCTAGAGACCCGAAGTGGATCTCGACCGTCCAAATCCAGGAGCCATACGTCATCAGATCCCAAGCTCCGACAAATTTTCTTGGGGAAAATAAATTTTGACTATTGAGAAGTCTGAAGCCCGGAGCCACGAAGGGATCTCAGCCGTCGATCTCAGGAGGGCCACGCGTCTTTATATCAATAGCTTCAGGTAAAAGCATTTGAAGGGAGAGGAAGTTTGAGATTTGATTTTCCTAGAGTCCAGAGACCCAAAACAATTCTCCGTTGTTCGATTCAAGAAGACACGTGGCATCAGATTTCCAGCTCTGGGTAAAATCACATAGAGGAGCCAAAGGAAAAAGAGCTATTTCCCGAGCCCTGGAGCACCAAGTTCGTGGTAGACGTCGACACAGACACGTGGCATCCGTCTAGTGCTGACACAAGGCACTCATTTCAATCATTTTAGACATTCTTTCTGCTCGTTTTCGAGTGACACATGTCACCTCTCCGTCCGCGACATATCAACATGGTGAAGTCAGGCATCCACATCAGATCATCCTCTGAGAACTGTTATTGTTTAGTGCCAAAAGTAATGCCCCATCCCAAGGCACACTTTTGGCAGATCCTAAAGTTGGTGGGTGATTAAGCTTGACAGTGGCACTAAATCTAGCGGGTGCACTCAGATCGTAAATCAGGACCAGATCTATGGCCATAGTCCATTGCGGGGATGCAACATGCTTGGGAAATAATTTTCTTGAGCGATCCCGCAATTGAAACCTTGGTTTGGAAAAGGCAATACATGGCAGAAGGTGGTGGATTGAGGGCCCAAAATAAGTTTGAACGCAAACCACTCTTGAGCAGCCCCGCAATCACATGTTTATATGGCGTCCTATCTGAGAGTAGCACATGGTTTCCCCCTGAGCTTTAAATCTCAATGAGTCCATGAGTGAAAGTTGTTAATGGAAGGTTGGTCGGGTGGTTGAAACCTCGACTCACTCAATAATTAGAAAGTATGGAGGAGTTGACTGTGGAAAGCAGAGATGTCAGCCCGAGGTACCCCTATGGATGAATTTCTTTGCAGGCCCATGACGATCTGAGCTCGCGCCTGACAGAGGAATACATGCATAGTCTGAGATAAGACTTCTCAAATGCAAAGTTTTGAATGTAGTGATCAGATCACTCTTCTAATAGTTAGGGAATTTTCTGAGTATAAATAGACAGTTTTAATATTTTGTTAAGGTCGTGAATTGGTTGAGCAGAGATCCCTATTTTGTAATTTTTTGATGCGAGAACTGTTCTTTGGTTATGTATCCGATTTGAGACTTCCATTTTAATAGAATTCAACCTCTTTTCATCTCTTTGTAAAAAATGTGCTAAAACACTCGGGCATGGAGGATCCAGTCGAGGTTTGTTATGTTGTTGTAATGTAGGTTTGATTGCAGCAGTATCGCGACTAGTTTTAATTATCTTCCTTGTGATATTGTCCCCTCTTACATTGAATGGCTCAGGCATGGAGGATCTAGTCGAGTTGTTGTAGCTGCATGGTGGTGTAGGTTTGATCATTGTGTTGTTGTGACTATGTTGTTTGGACATATTTCAGTGTATGAAGCTTGAGCTTAAGAGTGATATTGAGTCTGATTTTTTCTTCTCCAAGTTGCTTGAAGGCCTAATGCCCATAGTAGTATTGTTCACCTTTCTTACTAATTCTTCCCTTTGCTCACAATTAGACTCAATTCACTCACTAAATTTAGTTGTGGCCCTCACTTCCCTATGCATTACTTGTCTAGTTCTGTGTTGAAATCATTCCTATATTGATTTTTCCCCATTTGACCTCCACTCACATAAATCAAACATCCACCAAAAAATCTAATGGGTACTGGGCTTATCCTCCCGCAATCTGAGGGTGACTTTCAGTGCTAACACTATTTTTCATGCTTCCTTCTTAAAGAAGGTGATTGGAACTAAGTTCCAAACTCAAACCAACCTTCCCGAGTTGGACGAAGAAGGCTCCATTTGGAAACAACCACAAGCATTTTTGGACCAGCGTGAGCGTCGCCTACATCAATGAACCATCAAGGAAGTGTTATTCCAATGGAAAGATACAACTCCAACAGATGCCACTTGGGAACCAACTACCATTCTGCAACAATTTCCACATCTCAAGCCTTGAGGACATGTTTTTTTTTAAGGGGGAGGTGGTATTGAATTGATTGGTAAATGTGGAGATAAACAGATCTCCCTAGATCACCCTAGAACTAGAACAAAACAAAACAGAATATAAGACTCACCCTAAGTTCTAATCATTGATTTTACTAGTTAACAAGAGATAGACAACATACCTTTCAAATGTCGTTTCCTCTTGCCATTTCCATCCTAGCTCCACTTCGATGCTCCTGCAATATTGAATCTGCAAGGGAACACAAGAAAACAAAGTGAAAGAAACACAATATACTCAACAAGAACCTATGTACGTGATGAATCATACAATAAAGCAAGACTAGTTTTATGGGAAAGAAACATATTGTTTTATCATATTAAAATGAATGTGGATATTAGAACCAAAGCCTTGATGTCGCAAGGTTCTCTTTCAATGGTTGTTTTCTCCGACACACACACTTTCTCCAAAACCTTTGAATGAAGAAGATCCACCATGTAGCTTTTAGAACTAAAGAAAAGCTCCCAAGAAGAAGTAGGAACTGATCTCCATACAAATCTTAGCCTATTCAACATTAGCCTTTTCCATGAGAGATCCCTATTTATATAGTGTAAAAGAGAGATGTATGAGGCGATTAGGATGATCCCACCAAATAAAAGAAGCAAGTAAGATCCAAACCATTTGGAGGCCACCTCATCTTCCAGAAGATCCCCTTCTAGAAATTTTGTGAAGTTTGAATTTTCCTTAGCTTTTGGCATCATCGCACCCTAGGTATAGTGGAGCCCGCGGAGATGTCCAGTCCAAATCTAGAGAAGAGGGTGACAATTAGGCATCATCACACCCCATCCATTTTGCAGGGTGCGACGACCTTCCTTAATAGGGTTTTTGAGAAGAGAAAGTCAATCACTTTCCTCATGGAGAAAGACTCTTTTTATCTTTTCATGGGAACAAGAACACATGTTATTAGTGGATAACTGGGGTGACCAAAATAATGTGTAATATAATTCCCCCCCAAAGTATGAAGATGGAACTTGTGACAGCTGAAATACTTTGTAGAATGTGTGTGTCGGAAACAAGGAGTGCACCGATTGGGAACCTCCAAACAATCAAGCATCAACATAATAATATACCATCGTCTGAGGTAGGCATTCTCGTACTTAGACTATATAAATGTTAAGTGAGTCATGGCCACTAAATATACACTATGGATCCATGTCATTATGAATCGACATAGCCACCAAGAATACATTGTGGATCTATGCTCTAAGAAGACTCAAATTCGGACATAGCCACGAGACATACAAAGTGGATCTATGTGTCAATGCAAATGATGAATACTCTGTCACAACCTAGATCAAAATGATGTGATCCAAGGTATTCATTTCCATCTTATCTAAGTATTGTTAAAGTTTCTTCTATTATTAGGTTACTTTCAATTTACTAGATAACAATAGAATAGATAGGATCACTGAGAGAAACAAAATCACAAGAGTACACAAAATTTATCATGGGAAACCCTCATGGGGAAGAACAACCAACAAAACTTCCCTAATATATATATCCAATACAATGCCAAGACAATGAACCAAACAACACAAAAGTTCCTCTCTCAAGGATGCGCCTCTCTCTCTCCTCCTTCTTCCGACAACTGGTAACTACAACTTCCTTCAATACTTGTGCACTAGATGAGTGAGTTGAGTGTGTGTGTAAATGAGGCACTTCTCTCTCTTATTTATACAATCCGGTAGGTGTTGAACTGAGGTGTCTTTTCACTGGCAGGGCTGACTTCTCAATCTGGGTGGTTAGAACCACTTTAATTAGCTTGGGGGCCAACTTTTTAATTTTCCTATTACAATTAGGGTTTGACCAATCTGCAAAAGGGGATTTGGTCAATTAAAATGCCCAACATGATCAATCCACAAAAGGGGATTGATCTAATCCATAATAAATATATTTTATCTTTTCCTTTATCCACAAGAGGGGATAAGAATATTCTTTGCAATTACACAATATTTTAACACTCCCTCTTAACAAGAAGGATATTCTTTATCTTTTGACAAGTAAGTGGATGTCATCATCAACTAGGAAACATCATCAACTGGGTAACATCATCAACATCATCAACTAGGTAACAACATCAACTGGATAACGAGAGGCATCAATATAATCCACTTGGTTATCTGGCATCATGATCACTGACTGGAATATCTATAAATCATCAGAAGTTTTGTTCTCTTTATCTTCACGCAGAAGACACTCTTTCTTTCTTTCATCTTCACACATAAGATACTCTTTCTTATATGCACACATAAGATATCTTATCTTCACACAGAATATGTCTTATCTTCACACAGAAGATGTTCTATGAGCTTTTCCATTCCTTTTATGTTCTCCCTTATCTTGTAGTCATCTATCTTACCCATCCACTACGGAGGACTACTACCATAGCTTCACTCCTAGTCATCCCACATGAACTAGAGAAGTTAAGATGCTAGCATGGGCAAGACTAGACTCCCTTTCCATGATCCATGCAATATCACGACACAAACCTCAAGAGCCAACTAACCATTCCGCATGGTCAAGGTTTTTGTTCCAGGCTACTCAATCCTTGGCCAGAGGAGAGTATCTTCCCACTGCCCCTTGGAGAAACATCCACATTCCTCTCTACAAGTGTGGTTACACCTGTCTCTATGAGACTATTATAGCATGTCCCTAGAGTATCCAAAACTCAACACTTGGACATAGGCTAACCTTAACTAATTTCTCATTCCCCTTCTCTACGAAGGTCTCTTCCTTCTCTATGAAGGTCTCTTCTCTTTTCCTTCTCTGTGAAGGTCTACCTATGGGATTGTTCTTTCCTTCTCTACGAAGGTTTTTTCTCTTTCTCCTTCTCTACGAAGGTCTAGCTATGGGATATGAAAAAATCTCTTGTGGTCCAAAATATTTCCATGGTATAATACCATGCTACCGATCTGTTGGGCACCATCCATCTACTGGATAAATTTCATCTTGATCAAAATAATTGGGCACCATCCATCTTCTTTCCTAATTGCATCAAATCAAGATCCTCCATTTCGAACTCAAAGACATGGCTCCCTCTTGCACCAAACTAATAACTTCTAGTCATTATCCTTGAAGTTCTTTTTCTGTAATATCCTGGGTGCCTTCTTGAGTTCGAACATTTCTTTCTTTCTGACTTCATACTGGATCAACCTACTCCCTCTGCATATATAAGAATGGTACTGGAGCAACCTGTAGTTACCTGCATCTCATCCACTATATCTGAGTATCCATCTTTTTCTTCATCTTGAACATTTATGTTCTGCATATTTAGGAGCCTCCCGCTCCTATATAAATATTGGATATTGTTTGGTCTTTACTAACTTTCACCATATCATACATCCTTCTCATGATATCTAATTTCTGCAAGTCACAGCATAAGTTCTTTCTTCCGAGACTTGTAAACTTACTTACAGTATGTTTTCTTTGTCACTCTCATGAGTGATCATACCTGAAATAAATATTTTCTCCTTCTTTATCATTTTCTTTGATAAATCTGCATAGACATTGAAATAAAACTAGGCTAATTAACATTCTCACAAAAATCTAACTCGTAATGATAAAGTATTAAAGTAAACGAGATACTAAAAATAAACATGAATACTTATCTTTTGTTTTTGTGTGGGGAGGCTCCATGGAATCCACCATTTGTTATCTTTCTTCATATCAACTATCTTTAACTTAAAGTACATAACCCTCAATTTCTTCTAAAGCTTTCTTTGAGGGAGGAGATTCCTCTTCCTCTACCACATGTGCTTGATACTTTATTTTCCCTTTTCCTTGAGGATAGTCATAGGAAAAGTGTCCCAACTTTTGACAGTTGTAGCAGGTGATCTTTGAAACATCTTTCTTCTTATCTGGAACTCTTACGGAGTTAGCTTCTTTATTTTTCTTCCTGAAGGAACTTATTTTGTTCTTTTGAGATGTAAGAGCTTCCTCTTCATCAACAATTAATCTCTTATGTTGGTATGCAAGTCTAGATTCTTCGTGTGTGCAATCTGCCCATAACTTATCAAACTTGGGTAACTTGCTTCTTGCACACACTCCTTGTACAAAAGGAATCTAAAATGTTGGAAACCCATTTAGGGTTGTGGTTACAAGATATTTTTCACTAATGACATCTCCAATAGCTGCAAGTTGATCTCTGATATGAGAAACTCTCATAAGATAGGATGTGATAGATTCTGAGTTTTCCATCTTCATTTTACGAAGCTGATTTCTTAAGGAAAGATTCTGGCTAATGTCTTTGCTTTCATATAACCTATTGAGTGCTTCATACATTTGCCTTGCTGTATGTAGTTCAAAAATATGAGGGATCAAGTGATCCTTTACTGAATCTGACACAATTCTCTTTGCTTTATTTTCATTCTTCTTATGCTTGGTATTTTTCTCTTCTTCATCTGGTTCTGGTACACCCACTGTAACATGTTCTAGGAGATCATTCTCATCTAGAATCATCTGCAACCTATGCTTCCAAGATCTGAAGTTTCTAGATCCTTCCAACCTATCTTCTACCCTCATGTTGGTAGTCATTCTTTCTTGTAGAAGAAACCATATCCCTCTGGACTATAGAAATAATAGAAAAAACAAATTTCTTGGATCTGAAAACTAAACTCACCAAAAGATGCACTGGACTGAGATGAGTAGCCTGGTGTGTTTAGATTTTAGAAAATCCAAATTTTACCCCTCTAAACTTGATCTGCAGATTTCTAGACTAGTGCTTCTGGTTTTCTGGTACTTCTGGTACTCTGGTTTCTGGTACTTCTAGTACTTTGTGAAAATTAGGGTTTCACTTTTCGGGAGATCTAGCCACTGGAAAGTTGCGCCAAGGATGCCAAAATGTTCCTTGAGGTAGGGCACACCTTTCTAGATGGATTTGGGGTTGAAATTCTTCTTCAATAAAAAGCCCTAATTTGCATGTACGACAACGATGACATTTTTCTTTTTCCTTTGAAATATGCTCTCTTCAGCTTAGCTTTGATACCATGTTAAAGTTTCTTCTATTATTAGGTTGCTTTCAATTTACTAGATAAAAATAGAATAGATAGGATCACTGAGAGAAACACAATCACAAGGGTGCACAACATTTATCTTGGGAAACCCTCATGGGGAAGAAAACCCAACAAAAATTCCTTAATATAGATAGCCAATACAATTCCAAGAAAATGAACCAAACAACACAGAATTTCCTCTCCCAAGGATGCGCCTCTCTCTCTCTCCTCCTTCCGGCAACTGGTAACTGTAGCTTCCTTCAATACTTTCACACTAGATGAGTGAGCTGAGTGTGTGTGTGTGTAAATGAGGCGCTGGCCTCTCTTATTTATACAATCTGGTAGGTGCTGAACTAAAGTGTCTTTTCAGTGGCAGATCCAACTTCTCAATATGGGTGGTTAGAACCACTTTAATTATCCTGGGGGCCGACTTCTTAATTTTCCTATTAAAATTAGGGTTTGACCAATCCACAAAAGGGGATTTGATCAATTACAATGCCCAACATGATCAATCCACAAAAGGGGATTGATCTAATCAATAATAAATATATTTTATATTTTCCTTTATCCACAAAAGGAGATGAGAATATTCTTTGCAATTACACAATATTTTAACAAGTACAAATCTAGCCATGTGATTACTGGTGCTGAAGTCAAACATGGTAGAAACCACTTGATTACCAGTCATTAATGAAAGCTATTAACAAGTGCGAGGGAAATCACCATTGATGTCAATGACTCCCAAGGTACCCCAGTACAATCCAACGAATGTGAATAAATGAGTTGAAGTCGAAAACTCGATGGAATCTTCCAATCAGAGGTTAATGATGTGAACCCACTGTTGAAAGCGAAGTAACCTGGCATTGAGGCATGCAGGCTCTAAGGTACTGAATGATTTCTAAGTATTGATCCCATATAATGAGTTGAAGTCGATAGGAAAAGACTCATCATAGGAAGGCATTGATGTATCCCACATCAATAACACGAAATATGTAACATATTTGAGGTAGATCAAAGTATAAAGTGATTCGAAACTGACACAGGGAAGGCCGACATGGTAGAAGATTTATAAATGAAGATGGCTGACTCAATAGAAGTCTTGTTTAGGTTGGAATTCTCTTGAACATATGAATAACACGACAATGGTATTGGAAGCATTGACTCAAGGAGGACCCAACATATGGACATGAAGATGGTCAAATGAGAGACAAATGGATTTCCCAACCCGGATACAATGATGAAGGGCGGTGTCATGTTCAAGAGCGACTATTACTGCCACTAACACAAATGCAGAGAAACATTTCTTTCCCAATTTTTCTCCCACCATTCCTGGCGAGTACCTCTTTATTTTTATGCAAGCTTGAGGAGGATAACATATGCTTGTTGATGTAATCTCATCCTTTGGATGAGTCCCTTAGAGTATGTTTAACGAACTCTAAGAAGGATTTCTTCGGTCCCATAGGGGGTTTGAAGAAATGTTTGGATGAAGTTACAAATGAAATAGTGAAATATGGTTTTTTTAGCCATTTTGTTGATTTTTCACTTTTTTCATTTGTATGATATATTATTTTATATGCTTCATCTAAACCCTAAAGTCCTAACAACTTTAAAAGTGTTTGACTTTTTGTAGATAGAAAAGTCTAGAGGTGAAACGTTGGAACAAGGGTTCTCTTTTTGGTTTATTTTTATATATTTGTTGCATGTAAAAATCCTTTTAGGGTTTTTCAGGAAAAACTCTGAGCAGAGTCTTAATTCTTTCTCATGCTCGTGAAACCATGAGAATGTAATCGGGTAGTCTATTTTTCATTTTTTCGAACTCATAATGGTGACACAAAAAACAAAGCCTATGGAGTATCCTTTAAGCTCTTTTAACACTCAAAAACGAAAAAGATTGACGAGCGACCTTGTTTTTTCATGCTCGTAAAAGTATTTGAAGAAAACATTTGATGAGTGGTAGATTATCACTTTTTTGGTCTCATCGGATTAATTTACGAAAAAGGACCCGATGGAGTTCTCTTTAAGTGTTTTTTAGACTCTCTAAAATTGAAAAACGCTTGATTTTTCTCTCTTTGGACTCGCCAATTTTGTTATTGGATTAATTGGTAAATGAAGACATAAACAAATCTCCCTAGATCCACTTGGAACTAGAACAAAACAGAACAAAATATAAGACTTTCCCTAAGTTCTAATCATTGAGTTTACTAGTTAATAAGAGACAGACAACATACCTTTTAAATGCCATTTCCTTTTGCCATTTCCATCCTAGATCCACTTCGATGCTCCTATGATATTGAATCTGCAAGGGAACACAAGCCAACCAAAGTAAAAGAAACACAATATACTCAACAAGAACCTATGTACGTGATCAAGGAATCATATAATAAATCAAGACTAGTTTTATGGGAGAGAAACATATTGATGTATCATATTAAAATGAAAGTGGAGATTACAACCAAAGCCTTGATGTCGCAAGGTCCCCTTTCAATGTCCCTTTTCTCCAACACACACACTTGCTCCAAAACCTTTGAATGAAGAGCATCCACCATGTAGCTTGTAGAACTAAAGCAAAGCTCCCAAGAAGAAGTATGAACTCTCCATACAAATCTTAGCCTATTCAACCTTAGCCTTTTCCATGAGAGATCCCTCTTTATATAGTGTGAAAGAGATATGGATGAGGAGATTAGGATGATCCCACAAAATCAGAGAAGCGAGTAAGATCCAAACCATTCAGAGGCCACCTCATCTTCTAGAATATCCCCTTCTAGAACTTTCGTGAAGTTTGGCGTTTCCTTAGATTGTGGAATCGTTGCACCCTAGGTATAGTGCATCTTGCAGAGACATCGCAGTCCAGCTCTAGAGCAGAGGGCGATGATCAGGCATCGTCGCACCCCATGCATTTTGTATGGTGTGACGACCTTCCTTAATAGGGTTTTTTAGAAGAGAAAGCCAATCACTTTTCTCATGGAGAAAGACTATTTTTATCTTTTCATGGGAACAAGAACACATGTTATCAGTGGATCACTGGGGTGACCAAAATAATGTGTAAAGGGAGGACATTTTAGGGACCTAACCCCTCATGTAGGTAGAATAATATATTCCTAAGTAATAAAGGTCAGTATTAATAAGGCCTAGAAATAAGGAAGAATAAGTCAAATGTAAGAAGACCTAATAGAAGCTTTTGTTTCTAGAAGGATCTTCCTCTAGATGGTTCTTTTGATAGACATATTTAGTATAAATAAGAGTCAAGGGTATGAGAACTTTTGTCTTGCATATTATTGTAATAGAAATATTCTCTATTGGAGGATTCCCCCTCGAAGAGGCAAGTGAACATTTCTCTCAGTAATCTAAGTGCTCTTTCTGGTGTTGTTCTGGTATCATTTTGGTATTATTGTGGTGTTGTTATGGTTATATTGTTGCTCATCCGCCATTTCTAGAATTTTATTTTTGTTCTGCATACTTTTATATCTGGTATATTACATGCTCAACCTACGTTCTTTCTAATTCACTTCAACGAGAGTGAAAGACAACAAGATCACTAGACAATCTTTTTTTTTTTAAGGAGTTCAAAAAGAGTTTAAAGAGTTCTCCATAATGAGGTTATTTTTTAAATAAAGTAGTTATTTTGAAGATGAAAGAGAGATAAACCAAACATCGAAATATTCCCTTTCTAATCCTTTTAACGAGTGTGAAACGAGACAACTTCACTTGGAAATATTTTCAATTTTAGGGGGTCTGGAAAAGAGCTTAAAGGAGACTCCAATTAGTTCATTTTTCATATAACTTTTACGAGTCTGAAAAAGAGATAAAAGTATACTCATTAACCTATTCTCATGTATTAATGAGCATGAGAAAGAACAAATACTAATCTCGTTCTAGAAAAGACTACTACATTATGATGGGAATGACCCCCGAGTAAAAATCACTCCTAGAGGCGTGTCTTTATAGAGGTGTTTTGCCTCCATATTGTGTGCTAGAAGCTAGTGGCTCCACTCTAACATGATGTCCAAAGGTTGGATACCTTCCCTCCAAGCATCGTTTCCTTCGACGACTCTTCTTCTTTCCTCGTTTATGTGACCAGTTAATAATGGGAACAATTTCACTAGGTGGAGGAAAGGAAGGTTGAAGTACATTGTCTAGAGTGAGACTTGATTTTAATGGAGGGGGGTCAATTTAATTTGTTAATGAGTTTGACAGAGACATTGAAACATGTTAGTTGTGACCAAGTACTAACAAATGATCATATGATTCTATGGATTTTTGCACCTAAGTCTAAATCATATTTAACATGGAAACCTATGGGATGACACGACCAAGTAAAGGAAAAAAAACCCTGTGCGAGGTGTTGGATTACTGAGAGGGGGGGTGAATTAGTAATAACATAATTATAATCATTTTTCTTCAAATGTTATATCAATGTAGAATTATTATCCAATAATGAGTAATAAGAAATAAACAATCACACACATACACAATACACTAGTGTTTTATGTGGAAACCCAAAGCGGGAGAAAACCATGGAATGCTTTTTCTTATATGTCTTGAAGAATTACATTCATTGGAAGCACCAATTTCCTTTGTTTTCCAGCTGCAACTGGAAGGAGGTTCCAAACCCCTGGTTTCTCAGGCTACAACCTGAGGGAAGCTCCAACTCCCCAATTCTCTGGCTACAACCATAAGGAGGCTACAACCCCCTATGTTCTCCGGCTACAACTAGAAGGTGGCTACAACCACCAATCCTTGCCCCGTCCAATCACCCTAAAGTAGAATTATAATGATGGAACCACTGCCAACCTGTCACTGTGAGATATACTTTTGTACAACTGTATCAACCTGTACCACTGCCATGTATCCAATCTGTACAACTTCCCTGTAATCAAATTGTACCTGAACTGAACATGTATATACAAAAATACAACAGATACGTGACCTGTAGTGATGCAACCCACGTATGTATGTGCCTTATCTATTATGAAGCCCATGTATGCCTTCTGAAACTAGGGTTTCCTTTCACTTGAAAAATTTTGACCCTCTATAACTTCTTTCACATAGATCTATAACCTGTCACTGTGTCCAGACTGTAACTGTACCTTGTGCATGCATCCTCATACATAACCTCTACTTAAGGAAAGTATGTCTCTCTCTAGTCATGTGCCATATAGGTATGTGTAATCATGAACAAGTTTAATATCCCTCACATGATCTTAGTCATCAACCC
>ML797482.1:42830-70285 GCA_009831015.1 Picea engelmannii
AGACTGTAACTGTACCTTGTGCATGCATCCTCATACATAACCTCTACTTAAGGAAAGTATGTCTCTCTCTAGTCATGTGCCATATAGGTATGTGTAATCATGAACAAGTTTAATATCCCTCACATGATCTTAGTCATCAACCCCTTTCTGATATTCAATTTCTCAATAAATCAATAAATACAAGAACTCAACCATGTACCATAAAAAATCTTAGCCATATGCCAAGAAATACAATATGTGCCTCAACAAGAAGTATCAATGATAAATATACCAACACTGTATTTCTGTAGATCTTACTTATACAAAAGATCCAATGTAGCCACTAGTATCTCTAGGGAGAATCCTCAAATTTCCATTGTCATTCCTCATGCATACATCAAAATCCAACTATTCATAGAAATAAGACATACCTTTTGAAGCAATGGATGGATCTGATGTATCTAAGCACTCTAGACCTTCCTGGGAGTTTGATCTCAGAATCTAGAAGCTCTGCACCTTCATCTTCTCAAGTTTCATGGATTTATCAACATATACTCACCCTATGCATAGTCAACCCGCATAAATACTCACCTTATAGACATCCAGCCCATGTATACCTTCAATGTATACACACGCTATACACAGACAACTCGCGTATGCATAAGGAAATGGGGTTTTCTGTAAATTCGATAATTTCACCGTCAACCCTTCGTGCTACCTTAGACGTTCGCTACTTCAGATGTATCCACAAGTATTTACAAGAAGCTTTACACAAGAAAATAGATATACAAAATGTACAAGTGTATGTTTAATGAGTGAGCTTTGCCTCTTATTTATATCTTCATGTAGCCTTACACTTTCCTTATTTTAGGGATTCTTTATTTAAAATAATTTCTTTTGCAAAGCACTTTGACCCTTGGGGGATTCTATAAGACTTATGAGGGGTTTTCCAACTTCGTATGGTCATAAATCTCTAATCGTGAGGAGTTATGTGACATTCCACATACCACCGGAAATGACATGACAAGCAATATCTATCTAGGATAGTTTCCCTGACAAATTCACTGTCCTTCAAATAATTATTCCAGAATTAAGAATGGGTTCTCTTACTCCGCAAAGCGTCTTCCCGTGAGGGATTTCGCCATAAGGGGACCACTTTGGAGTTTATCCATAGTTACTTCTTATCAACCATGATGAGACAATAATGATTCATCTTTACATCAAATAGTCTTGGGTCCATTACCCAAACCTTTGTGCTGCGGGGATTCCTTCAAGGGTTGACATCAATGACAACCAACCTTAATCAACACGAGGAATTCTTAAGGAGACCTACTCCTACACTCTCAAGACTATACTGACCTAGAAAAGGAACATCAATCCCCGTCACACTATGTAGTTATGGAGTTATATAGTCTAGTTGGTCAACAATGATAATTTTTCCTTAATGTGGAAATCATAAGACACGAAACACCATAGATGTTATGTAATTCATTGCATAGAACTAACTATTATCAAGTAACAAATTGTAATCCAGGGGCATGCCAACTACTTCGATATCGAACGAAAAACTCTTACCCTTCAATGTCATAGTGAAAGATTGCAAAATTTCGTGAGGCTGGAAACCACATCCATCAAACAATTTCAAGGTGGTAGGGGACTAACTAATTTTAGGATAATCGAGAGATATCCAACAAGACAAAGACATGACACAAGTGGAGTCTCCCTCATCCAAAATAGTACGATGGTTTTGTTTTTCCACCAACCAAAATTTGAATTTGTAATTCTAAGTGCTGGGAAAGCCTCTTATTGGGATCCAAATATGTCATATTTTCTACCATGTAAAACCTCCATTCATAAGCTATATTCCCTCACTTTTGATACATTCTATAGCCATTATCCTGTCACTTACCACTAATTACATCCATTCTACCTTGTGGTTAATTATTGTTGTTTTCTTTTCTTTTTAAGTGATTAAATATGTTTTTAACATGATTTTATAGATGATGGTTTAATCCTATGTTTCTATGTCCAAGCAACATTTCCATGTTTTGGTACCTACATTGTCCATGTTTTGGTACCTGTATTTTTCCTGTTCTGGTATCATCACAGTCATCCGGTACCTACGCTCATCCGGTACTCACACTCCAAGTCATCCAGTACCAGAAGGATCTACAATCATCCAGTACCTGCGCTCATCCAATACCTGCACTCATCTGGTACCATTTTTTATTTGTCACATGTGCTCATCTACTACCAACATCCTACATGCATCCAGTACTAGATATAGTTCAAAAATTTAGAATGCTTCTAGAGGAAAATCGGGGACATGGGTTTTGTCCAAAACAACGTTGACATGATGACACATATAACTCATGATCAATAATTTCTATAACCCATATACAACTTTGATACTATGACATTTGTATCCTCCAACCAATATAGATGTTATAGCCAATGACACATATACCACTTAATCCCCATAGCTCCTATCTCTAGCCCCTATATACCATTATATCCACAACCTATATAACTGATAATATTTATACCCATAATCCCTAATATAAATCATAACCTCTAACCTTAATAAATATTAACCTATATAACCAAAAATATAATTACTAAACCTTATATTTGATAAATATTAATATAGCCCATAACCCCTACAACCTATAACACAACCCCTATAATACTTATAATAGATGTCACCCACAAACTCCTAACAAGTATAACTCTTTTCTTTTTTTTTTTAAGTAAAAAAGGGAAGATCCTGTTGTATTAGTTGTGCAGTCTTACAAAAAACTTAGGAATGCCAGCCGTCCTGCTGAAAAACAAAAACCGAGACAACTGTCTTCCTATGCAACATGTGTCAAAAAATTGCTTGCCATATGTCCTGCCCGAAGGAAAACAAGAGATATGGCAGCCATTAGTCTAAGCATGTCTCTTTACCTTACTCCTAACATCATTTTGATCTAGAGTACTGGTTCGAAACAAAATAGTTTCGCTAACTAGAATCATTAATAGTGTAATTACCCGGTGGGTTCAGAATCCCCGCCATTCTCTCTAGCTTTGGCTTGCAGCATGAAGGGTTGTGCACACGTTGGGCATTGTCATCCTAGTGACGTGTTGGAGTAGGCGGTGAACAACATGTCTAGCCATTGATGAATTAGGAGGCCACGGTGGATTTGGTCTTCCACCAGGCTTCGTGTTTCAAAAAATAGCTCTAAGTGATTCGGGTGGAGGAATTGTGCTGGGGCCCTGCCATCCTCCCTCATCCAACTGTCCTTCATCTCTCCTACATCATACGCATCTTGCCGTCCACTTTGAGCCTCCTGGTAAGCCGCTTCCATGGATAATTCACCTACTTCTGAGGTCGCTGCCACATCCACCTCTCTCAGGAGTTCTTCCTCGACATAGCAAAGGAAGAATTTCGTCACCTGGTCATCATTCTTTTCACTGTGTTGCATCTTTATGGCTCATTGAGTGGCGTCACCGGGAAAATAGGTGGGTGGATCCCAATTGTCTGGGACGGTGAAGAGAAGGTGCTCTAGAGGATTCTGGACTATTTCTTCCCAGTGGACCTCCTCCATGTAGGCCATGGGAGGCATCAGAGCTCTTCTATGATTTTGGGCTCTCTGCGTCCGAGCCATGGACAACGCCCTTTCGAAGTTCTACTGCCTCTTTAGACATGCAGTGAAAGCATACCAGGCTACGCCTATGTGCAGTCGACCTCTTTCCCTTGGCATGAGGAAGAGCAGAGCCATGGCCAGAAAATCAATCTAGTGGCTAATTGTGCTCCTGCTCTCAAAAAATTCAGACCTTGGCCTATCGAATTCAGAATGCATCGTCTCCCGTCCCGGCTTGTTGATAAAAAAGGTTTTGATTATGACATTCTTGGCCATAATGGCTATTCCCCTAGTGCTATGTGCACCCATCCTCCTCGCTCGCGCAAGAGGCCTCTTCCCATGGGCCTGGCTGCTCGGCCTTACCCCCATCTTAATGGTGAGGAGATGGGACCTGGTGGCCTATATTTAAGGCTCTTCCAAGCTCTCCACCGCGTGTCCAATATCCTCTACATTGCACCCCATACGGGGTTTTTAAATCCTTGCTGGCAAGAGTGTGACAACGGGTTGAGATGTCTGAGTGTTCAGACATATTGGACGCCCAGTATATGCGTTCTTTTTCCGTTGCTACCCCTTCATTCGCCAGGCAGTCTGCTACCTTATTTGCTTCTCTTTTTATGAGAGAGGGTGTGATGCTGAGATTTGTCCTTAGGAGGGCCCCAAATCCCCCTAGCAGCCCTGAGAGTCGCCAAATAGGTCAAATTTTCATTGGGTCTACCATATGGAGAATCTTAGTGATTAGCTGAATGACAATTTGTGAGTCCCCCTCCAGAATAATCTTGTGGGAGTGGTTTTCAGTTGCTACTTGGAGACCTTGTAGAAGGCCAGTGAGCTCTGCCACATTTTTTGTATTTTCCCCCAGGCAGCCTACCACAAGGTAGAGGATCTCACCATTGGAGTTTCTGATCACGTATCCATTTCCTGCTGGTCCCAGATTCCCTTTAGATGACCCATCAAAGTTGATCTTTATGAATCCAAATGGAGGAGGGGACCAAGTGGTTGGGCTGCTTTTTTGGCATCTAGAGCCAATTACCTCAAGGTGATTTGTCAAGCTATGTTGCCAGTTCTGAAAAATGCATTGCTCCTACGATGTACAATTTAGGTCCTCCTCTTTCCAGGGTTTGCTTCTGATTGTTTCCTTGATGAGCTTGACAATTTTCTCCTAGGTTAGGGCTGGGGTGAGGGACTTAGAGTGAAAGATTCATTTGTTCCTTTCCTTCCATATTAGCCAGAGGATGAAGCCTAGGAGTAGTTTCCATATGTGTGAAAGAATAGGATTTTTGTAGGAGAGTGAGTCCCAGTTTTCTATTGTGTCACTGATGTTGGTCCTATTCTAATTTGATTTCCGCATTGTTTGAGCTCCTTGATCCCAAATCCATTGACTGAAGGGGAAACTATTGAAGAGATGCTCCATCGTTTCCTCTTGTTGTTGACATAAGGTGCAAATTGAGGGTCCTATGAAGCCTCTTTTCCTGAGGTTGTCCCAAGTTAGGACTTATTTGTGTGCTATGAGCCATAAAAAGGTGGATACTTTAGGCCAGAGTGAGGGGTTCCAGACCTTGTTCCATATATTTCTCTTATCGTGATCTTGGTATTTTCCCTGTAGATAGTAGGCCTCTTTGACCAAAAAGTTACCAATGGTGGAGTACCCCCATATGAGGATGTTCGGGCCTTCTCGATTGGGTATTTTCCTGTGACTTACATAGTGTTTCCAAGCCATTAGGTCTATATCCTCCGGGACCTAGAGATCCTGAGTAGATGTTTTCCATGTACGCCATTGCAGCCCTTAGTCGACATTTTTCCAAAGGTCTTTCACCTTTGAAAAGGTGTCATGATTTAGTGATTGTCTAAGGGGGTTGAGATCCTCCAGTTCATTTAGTGGTTTTTATTGTTGCCATGAGTCTTGCCAGAATAGTGCACTATCCCCAACTTGAATTTCCCAGAAGGCATGTTTTTGCACTAAATTTTTGTTCTTCCAGGTTGTGTTCTAGATATTGGATCCCTGTATTTGGTCATTGTGTCAGATGAGTTGGTCGGCTTGTGCTAGTGGAGCATACTTTTGTTTCCATATCTATGCCCAAAGAGTTGTTGGGGTCTTCATCCATTTCCACCACATTCCCCCCCCCCATGAATTGGTTGAGTTTTCCCGGATCATGGAGTCCCAACCCTCCCATATTTTTGGGTGTGCAGAGCTTGTCCCATCCTATGAGCGCCCATTTCTTATTAGGTTGGTGCCCATGCTAGAGGAATTTTCACTGTAGCTTCCTAATTGCTCTGATGACCTTCTTGGGTGCAGACAAGGCTATGAAGAGGTAAGTGGGAAGGGCCTGCAAAACTGATTTAAGCAGGACCAATCTGGCTGCAATGTTGAGGGGCCTAAAGGTCCAGTTGTTTAGCTTGTTAGAAATGGAAAGAAGCGGATTGTCCTAAGAGATTGATCTTGTTGATTCGCTAGTTAGGGGGATGTCGAGGTAGTTGAATGGAAGGGATCTCTTGGGTATGCCTAGGATTCTGGAGATATGATTTTGGACCGCTGTTGGGGTGTTGAAAAAGTAAAGTTTGGACTTGTCTAGGTTAAGGGTCATGCCTGAGGCCTCTGTGAAATCAGAGAGGATGGAGATGATATTGAGGGCTTCTCCTGCTATAGGGGTTTTCATTAGGAGGGTTTCATACACAAATTGGCTATGCAAGGGTGTCGGCTAGACATTGTGCATGGGTAGGCCCTTGAGTGAGCCTTCTAGACAAACTTCTTGATATAACGCCCCAGACCTTCCGCCATGATCGAAAAAAGAAAAGGCGATAGGGGATCACCTTGTTTGATGCCTCTGGAGGGTGTGAATGGTTGGGAAGGCACCCCATTGATGAGAATTGAGAAGAAGGTTGAGGAGGTAAGGTTTAATATCCAGTTAACCCAAAGGTGATCAAATACGAAGGATTCTAAAATGGAGCGAAGGTACTGCCAGCTGACTCTATTGAAAGCTTTTGAGAGATCTAGTTTGATGAGCATACCTAGGATTTTAGTTGTCTTGAGAGAGTGGATGAATTCATGAGCCAGAATGACGCTATCCATGATTTTTCTCCCCTCCACATAGCCTGCTTGTTCCTTGGATATGATAAAAGGAAGAATTGGCTTTAGGCAATTTGCGATAACCTTTGTGATGATTTTGTAAATAACGTTGCATAGGGAAATTGGTATGTACTGTTTGGGATGAGTGACCCACTCCTCTTTTGGAATAAGGGTGAGAAAAGTAGCGTTGAAGGCTGAGAGGACTTGTATTGAGGCTCGGGATTCCTCCATAACTTGCCACACTTCTTCCCTGATTAAATCTCTGCAGTGGTGAAAGAAGTCAGTGGTGAAGCCATCTGGGTTGGGGCCTTTCCCAGGGGAATTTCTTTCACAACTTGGTCCACTTCGTTTTGGGTGATGGGTCTCGTCAATACTTCATTCTTATCTGGAGTCACAAGAGAGGGTATATTGCTAGTTACCCGCCAGATTGTTGTTGTTTTGTCCCCTCTGGTTTTCATTAGGAGGTCTTTGTAGTAGTTAGGATGTCTTTGTGTGTGTTCCATTATTGTATTTCCATGGGCATCCTCCAAAGAGGTGATTCTGTTTATGTATTGGCGATGCACCATATCTATGTGGAAGAACTTTGTGTTATTTTCACCCTCTTTGAGCCATTGGACCCTGGATTTTTGTCTCCACAAGATTTCCTCTTGTTGTTTCCTTTCTTCTAGCTATGCTTGGAGATCCTCCTCCTCTTTCATTAAATCAACATTTCTGGTCCCTGAAATGAAAGTTTTTTGCAGCTCTGTTAGTTTGTTTTCTATGTCCTACAAGCTTTGGAATATATTTCCAAATGTGTGTTTGTTCCAGAGCTTCAGTGAGAGCTTGAAGTTTTTGAGGCACTGCTGGAATTTATACATGAAAGTACCATGATCTATTTCTGCTTGTGCCCACTAGGATTTTGCAGGCTAATGGAAGTCTAGGTGAGATAGCCAAAATTTCTCAAACCATAAGGGTTTGTATTTGGGGGTTGCTCCAGTTTCTAGACAAAAGGCCACTGGCCAATGGTCTGATCCTGCCTTTGGGAGAATGAGACTCTCCATATTCGAGTCTACTTCCATTAATTCTTCCGCTACTAGGAAATGATCCAGACGACAAGCTACGTGATGGTGCCCTGATCTACGGTTAGACCAGGTGAAAGTGCCATTGTGGTTTTCAATGTCTACTAGCTTTAGTTGTTCTATGAGTTTTTTAAGCTTACCACTGTCTGGTTCCATTCATTTCATTCCTCATGTTTTCTCTTCCAGTGACAAGATCATGTTGAAGTCTCCCCCTAGGATCCAGTTGGGCATGGTCAGCAAATTTTTGATGTGGGTTATCCACCTAATGACTCTATCTTTTTCCCGAGGCTCTGGTTGAGTCAGTGTGTATGAACTCACATCCCCTCCAAATGCGCTGGAAGATGGTTTCTACCTTTGTCCCAACACATTTTGTTTCTTGTAGTAGTAGGATATCTGGATTTTCCATCCTAATGAAATCTCGTAGGATCCTTTGTTTGGATCTACCATTGAGTCCCCTTATGTTCCAGGTGATGATATTCATCATAATGCATGTGGTGTTGGGTGGAGGTATCCCTCAGAGAACTTTTGGATTTGCCCCGAGTTGAGCATGAGGTCTCCTACCTCCTTGCTAAGTTGTTGGGCTGACTTCCTTCCCCTTCTTTTGTTTTCCCACGGTATTCTCTTTGAATCTGAGCTTGGATATATGGATATGCCTAGTCTTGTTGTGGATCCTATTGTGGAGTCAAGAAATACCTTATGTACCTTTCAAAGTTGTTCTTCAGGAAGGGCTTGCAAGTCCTTATGGTTGAGGGCTTCCTCAAGTTTTTCTAGATCAATGCCTGCAAGATCCCTGTCGTCCAACTGCATCGGGGTGTCCCCATCTGTGTTTCCCATCTATTATGGGTTTATGTTGTGATTGTCAATAGAGGATGGTGTGGCTTGGTTCTTTCCTTTCTCCTGCTATTTCATTTTGTGTGGATCTTGAATTTCTTCATCTATCGACAACTGGTTCAAGATCTCATAGGAGTTTTTTGTCAAGATATTGGGGCGTTGTTCTGGATTTTTCTTCCTTGGAGGGTTTTTTTTCCTTCCCATAACATTGGTGAAGCCATCCTTTTGCTTCGTTTTGCTGGCCTTGGGTGCTTGGATATTTAGAGGGCATTCCCTAAAGAGGTGGCCATGCTCATGGAACTTCCTGTAGTGGAAAGGAATGTGTTCGTAATCCAGCGTTTGTTTTCAGTCCTCATCTTGATGTTCCAGAGTTACAGATACCAGGAGGGCTTTGGATATGTTCATGTATACACAGTTTCAGGCATAAGAGGTGTATTTCCTCTGCTTTGTAGCTTCTTAAGTTTTGACATAGTGACCCACGATGTTTCGTATTCCCATTAGGATTTCCTTCATCCAAAACTCTTGCGGTAAAGAGTATAATCGTATCCAGACTGGTGCCATTGTGAATTCCTCCTTGTCTGGGTTAAATCTCTCCGTCCAGAAGTGCAGGAATAACCCTGTCGAGTTGTAGAAGTATGGCCCATTATCAAAGATTCTATCCTTGTCTTCTAGATTATATAGGATGATTGTGAAAAGACCCTTTGAGATGAGCTGCACCTCGTAGTCCCCTTTGGGGTTCCACTAGTGTTTGATCCATCGGTTTAGGTCATGTTCTAATGGCCATAGTCCCAGAAACTTGCCTATTAGGGCATGCTCTCGCATAAACTCGATATGTTCCCCCACCCTTGTTGAGCTAATGAGGTATCTGTGTAGTTTATCGGATTGTGGGATGCATTTACTAGGCTCCTAGCTATTAGAAGACTTTGGATGGGACGTTCATGCTTCCACGTCCATCTCTTTCCGTAGCCCCTGTTCTCTCGCAAGGAGTTGCTCACGCAATTGCTGCAGTGGTTCAAAAGGAGGGCATTTTTCTCTTGCTCATGTTCAGTCGTTGGCCCTGATGTTGTTGTACGAGGGGGGTTGCCCCCCCTCTTCTTGATTCATTCTAACAAATCAAACCCATGAGTTGTCCGGTCCAGTCCGTTGCAGGCAGTGGGTGTCAAGGCGGTTAGTCCGTTCATGCAGTCGTATCACAGAGGAAGCGTTTCAGAGCGCTAGGCGTTATGTCATTATTGAAAATAATCAATCATTTCAGAATATTAAACGCTGGTGTTTCCTGAAAATCATTTTATTCTAACATGTATAACTCTTAATCCCTACCCATGAACCTCATTATTATAACCAATATAACACCTCTTATAACTATTAACCATTGTATTCCTTAAGTATTCATATAACCCATAACCCTTACGACTCAAATGATAACTCCTATAACACTTAGAACATATATAACCCTTAAATCCTAACACCTACTAACTATACACATGACCCTCAATGGCGATAACCTATATATCCACTCCCCCTTAAGAACCACAAACAACTATAACCCCTAACCACTATAATTTTCAACCTCTAGCTCTTTTAACCCCTAGCACTTATATAATATATATCACCCTTAAGTCTCACAACTCTTATCTACCCATCCCTATTATGATTAACTAACATAAACTATGTTCCTAATAACCACTTAAATCAAACCTTTCTATTAACTCTGATGCTTATAATGCTTAAATCCAATAACCTTATTACCCTTAATCCATATAACCTATAATCTCTATAAATAACAACCCCTACTTCTTATAAGCATTAACCTTAACCAATATATACTTCACAATCCATGAAACTACTATCACCTCTAACCCTTATAACCCCTAGCCTATATCATTAACAAATTCTAACCCTATATAATGTAAATCCTATAACTAATATCTTTTATAAATTCTAACTCTTATATAAATCCTAATACTAATAACAATTTATATAACTTGTAACACCTAACATACCTAACATGCTAAGTTCTAATACAATTTTGTAACACCTAAAATGCATTGGTTTTCCAAACATTGGTGAAGCTCAAGAATTATGTGAAACAATGAGGAGGTAGAGACATGTTTCAACATGTATTTGATGGAAGAAGAAACATATGCACATACCTTTTATATGAAAAAAAATCAAATGATAGAAAATATTTGGACTTTATGTATATATTAAAAAGCTTGAATTAAATATTGTTATGATTATTCATATGAACCTTTTGTTTGCATTGGATTTCCAAATATTGACAAGGTATCATGATGTTACCATGTATTGGGAATTAAAGGTTAATAATTTTGTATTAGGACTTATAGGTTAAGAATTTTATATTAGGACATAGCCACCATAAAAATCATCGCAATCATTACAAATAACTCATGACCTATAATTTTTGTAATCTATATAACTTTTTGATATGATAACCTTTATACCAACCAACCAAGATATATGCTATAGCGTGACACATATAACCCTTAATACCCATAGACCCTAATTTTTATAATCTATATAACTTTTTGATATGATAACCTTTATACCCATCAACCAATATAAATGTTATAGTGTGACACATATAACCCTTAATACCCATAGACCCTAGCTCTAATAACTAGCCCCCATAAACCATTATAACAATAATCTCTATAACCGATAACTCTTAATTATAATTCTTTGTAACCCACAATCTAGCCCCCATAAACCATTATAACAATACTCTTAATTATAATTCTTTGTAACCCACAATCTCTAGACCCTCTCCAGACCCATAAGCTCTAGTATAAATCATGAACTCTAATATTTTTAACTATTAACCCTTATAAACTCTAATATAACCACTAACCATTATATAATGCTTTGTAACCCACAATCTCCAGACCCATAAGCTCTAGTATAAATCATGAACTCTAATATTTTTAACTATTAACTCTTATAAACTCTAATATAACCAGTAACCATTACATTCAATAAGTATTAATTAACCCATAAACCAAGTACAACACATAAGATGACTCATATAACACTTGTAATTGATATTACCCTTAACTCCTAACACCTACTATCTAATCCCTACACATAACCCTCATCAAATATAACCTAGATATAACTTGTAAAACCCTTCACCCTGAGAAACAAAAACCACTGTAACCCTTAACCATTATAATTTGTGATATATGGATTTACTTTAATGTAGCCAATGTGTCACATGAATTGTGAGGCTTGAACCTCCATGAACCTATTTTATGCAAACATGTTTGCATTATGTATTTTCATAATGTGAGTAGGTTAATTAAACCTAGTATTATATCTAAAAGGTCCATCAATTTTTCACACACGCAATGAATAATTTTATAATAAATCATTCTAAAAGGTCTATCAATTTTTCACACTCGCAATGAATAATTTTATAATAAATCATTGGTTAATCAATATGATGTTGGAATGCATACATGCTTATTGATGCTTACCAAAAATAATAAGAATTTGTTTGTATGGCTTTGGAAATGGATAAGGCACATGGAATTTAGGATATATAATGAAGGCTCCATATTATACCATCAATTTTATCTAAGAGATTTTGAGATTAAAAAATAATTTTTTCCTCTATATGATGATGTTGAAGTTATATATGTAAGTCTTTTGTATTAAGAATTAAATATATGTTCCCTGTTAAGAAGTTGCAAGTTCAAATCTAGAGGGGGTAGGATATGTATACCTCCACAGACTTTAGCAGTCAATTTTTTGTGTGGAGGGGGTCTTCCGTCCCACAAACAAGTGGGTCTCATACACCAATTTGGTGTTTGGATTGGCCATGACCTTAAAATTAGATTATTATTATTATGTAGGCATCCTATTTGGATTGAGCATTAACTTATGTAACCATGGACATGGAAGTATTTATTAATTTTCTAGATTAAAGATATCCATTATGAGCTCAACATTTCACTTGCAAGAATTGAACCTATGTAGGTAGGATATCAATCATTCCTCCCAACCACATTAGCTAAAACCAATTGACATGTTAACTCATCAATGTATTATTATTATATTTATATTATGATCCGTATTATTTTTGGCACGAAATGAGAGCGGAGATATAATAAAGAAATGCACAGAGATATCGCGTATATCCAATAATTTAAAAGAAATATATTAGAGATGCAACCATAAACATAGAGATACAGTAATACACAATTTCTATTAATGAAACAAATGTACAGAGACTATAAATATACAGAGTGAAAGACTCGCTAGAATGGTGGCATCTTATCTCTGAGAAGAGATATGACATCTACTCGCATGCACAAGAAGATGATTACAATGAGGCTATGAAGGCCTTTTTTACAATAAATAGGAATGTCAAAAAACATAGACATCCAAAAACCTAATCCTAGGAGATGAAGCGCCAAAATTCATGTGGGCCCCGTTTGGGTAAGTTGGTGCATCAACTTCCCGGGGTCATAACTTTTGCATACGATCTCCGTTTTAGGCGTATGATAGCTCGTTGGAAAGGGATCATCGAGAATATGCATTTTGGGGGCTTAGTAATGTCTTCAACTATCATTGAGAACCTCGATGTCGAAAAACATTCATTTGGGCCCTCAAAATGGCCCCGAAAGTTAAAAACTGCTAAAAATAGTAAATTGCCAAAATTTCCAGAAAACTGTTTTGAGTCAATTTGAAAAGGTGGGTGGCCACCGATATACATCTGGATCAATCCTCTCTCCTTAGGAAGCAATGGTCTCCATTGTGTTGAGTTCCTGGGGGAGAGGGAAAAGCGTTTTTTAAATCTACATCTTGGTGAGTTGCTTGCCTTGTGAGAGACGTCGCGTTGTTTAGTTTGTTGAAGTCTGTCACGAACCTGTTAAGGCTTAGGTTGTTCAACAAGTCAGGCTAGATGAGAGGATGACATGCAGAAGGAATCTTTGCTCTTTGCTGCAACATTGTCGACCTGCTTCTATTTGATTGAAGGTGCTTGGGGCGAGGTTGTAATGATTGCAGTGTCCTTTTGTTCCCCTTTTGAACAGATTGTGAAGAAGCTGAATTTTGCAGTATGAGATACTACCTTGCAACACTTTTTAGGCGGAACAATAGTCGGAAATACCTCTGGTATTCTGTAGATATGACCCCCCAACGTAACAATGACACTACGAGGTCGAGACTCATAAACAACATGGCGTCTCCATATATATGGTTGGTCCAAGAGAACATCACATACATCCAATGGGGAAACATCACATAATACCTCATCCTTGAAGGGTTGGATGCCATATGAAAATTGACACTGTTGGCTGACACAAAGATCTCGTCCTTGGTGAAGCCACCCGATGTTGTATGGCTGTGGGTGTGGTGTTGTCGACAATCCCAACTGTTTGACGACCTTTACTGAGATGAGGTTCTTCTGGCTTCCACTATCAACAATAAAATGGAGTGGGGTCCCCTTCACCCACATCTGTGAATGAAAAAGGCGCTCCCCTTCTTCAGGATCTATTGGTTCTTCTGGTTAAATTGTTGTGGTCGTGACAATAGCAGTGGGGTACGTGTCAATGATTTGTCCTTTACCATTATTTTCAGAATCCGATTCTGAATCCGGGTTCGGCTCTTTGTCTTTGATCTCAGCCACCAATGACTATTTTGAGTGACATTCATCGGTGTTGTGCCAGGGGATTTTGTGGAATTTGCACCATTTTTTGGTGTCCTTCTTTGTCTTCCCATGACCCTTCTTTTCCTGTGTCTTGGACTAGTTTTTAGGAGACTGTTTGTTAGGGACATCTTTGTCATACTTCAGTTGTTGCAGATTTGTAGACCTGAACTCCCATTCGTTTTGGTGCTTAAATTTCTTCTCTATTTTAACAACATATCGATAAGCAGCACCGAGTGATAAGATGTCCAGAAAATCAATTTCAGTCTGGATGTCTCTGTGTAGAGCCCCATGGTATTTCAGAACCAAATTTTGCTCGGAGTCTTTGATACCCAGCTTGGTGCGAAAGGTATGGAAGGTATTGGTGAACTCCGGAACTGCTTGGCCCCTCTCTTGCCGCAGTGTGGTCCATCTCATGTACCGGTCCTCATAGTTTCCAACAGGGTAATATTGTTCCTTTAGCACATCCACAAAAAAATCCCAAGTGGGATCAACCCCGTATATTCTAGACTCCTCTATGGAACTTTGCTCCCAGTAAGTTTCCCACCAATGTTTGACATGAGGGAAATTTTTAAGGAGTGTGAAGGTGATATTTTCTTTGCCGGAAAAATTGTGAACAGAGAAATAACCTTCTAGTAGAGTTAACCATTTTTCTAGGGCTTCTGGATCTATCTGTCCTTCAAATACAGGAATATCAAAATTAACTTGTACCTTGAAAGGAGAGGTGCCTCCAAAGTGGCCACTTGATGAAGATGCGCCCACTATTCTCGGTAGGTGTTGAAGGATGTGGGCGAAATTCTCCATCATTTCGTCCCTCTGTCGTGTGAGAGCTTGTTCAAGAAACAGATTGATAGGATCGTCTGCTCTGTCGTTTTTATTTTCTTCTGCCATTGAGGGTTTCTTGGGTGTGCCAAAGAGATTGTCTTCAAGAGAGACAAGATCGAGACCCAACTTTCTATACTCGGACCTCATCAGGGACATGCACTGAAAAAACGATTAAGAGCAGCCTGCTCCGATACCACTGATCCAGATTATTTTCGGCACGAAATGAGAGCGGAGATATAATAAAGAAATGCATAGAGATATCACGTATATCCAATAATATAAAATAAATATATCAGAGATGCAACCATAAACACATAGATACAGTAATACACTATTTCTATTAATGAAACAAATGTACAGAGACTGTAAAAATACAGAGTGAAAGACTCGCTAGAATGGTGGCATCTTATCTCTGAGAAGAGATGTGACGGCTACTCGCATTCGCAAGAAGATGATTACAATGAGGCTTTGAAGGCCCTTTTTACAACAAAAAAGAATTCCAAAAACCCTAGACATCCAAAAACCTAATCCTAGGAGATGAAGTGCCAAAAGTCACGTGGGCCCTATTTGGGTAAGTTGGTGCATCAACTTCCCGGGGTCGTAACTTTTGCATATGATCTTCGTTTTAGGTGTATGATAACTAGTTGGAAAGGTATCATCAAAGATATTAATTATGGGGGCTCAATCATGACTTTGGATATCATTGAGAACCTCAATATCTAAAAACCTTCATTTGGGCCCTCAAAATGGTCCCGGAAGTTAAAAACTGCTAAAAAGAGTAAATTGCCAAAATTTCCAGAAAATTGTTTTGAGCCAGTCCGAAAAGGTGGGTGGCCACCGATATCCACCTGGATCATATTAATATTTAATAAATATAGTATAAATTTCATTGTTTAGAAAAATATCCACAATAACTATAGATTCTAAATTCTTCATATGTGAAAATCAAAAGAAAAAGAAAAGAACTCACAAGCTCCATTTTATTAATTTTAACCTTTCAAAATTAATTGAAAATTGAAACATTTTCCAATTAATAAGTTTACTTTAAAGGTTTAATATTTTAGTAAGTATTTTATTGTGTTGAAAGGTGTTTCACACAACCCAGTATGAGGGATATGTGTAATTCCTTCCATACTAAACACAAAGTTGATAAGTAACATTTAAAAATATATGTTTTAAGATCAATTATAAATAAAACATTTCAATGTCCACCTTGAATCCTTTATTTTCCATCGATTTGATTACTCGGTTTTCCAAAAAAAAAAAACAATAAATAGCAGTTATTTGATGCACCATTGTTCCATACGTCCATATTATTACCATCTGTTAGTCCCTAAAGTTACACTTGACTGTGAGAGGGCAAGCTAGGGCATCATCGAGTTATTACAAAAGTGTTTTGAGGGTTTTTATGGTTTGGTTTTTGAATAAGGTGGTTGAAAACTAGCTCAAGGTAATAAAATAAATGAGAAAATCAGAATAAGAACAGAAAATATCCCATTGACTGGTTAAAAGGTAGTCACATAGATGGATTAAACAAATAAGGAAAATAGAAAATGAAGTTTTCAATTTGTCAACTTCACAAAAATTCTTATCTCAAAATATCATTAAAAAATAAGACCATCAACCTAAAATCAAAACTTGAAAATAATCACCACAACAAATTCTTTACTGTATTAATCAATAATCAAGAAAACAAATGCATTGCAGTTTGAATAGTGAGATCAAGCATGAAGAAAGAAAACAGAGTAGAAAATAGTGTCTAACCATCCATATGCCTTTTCTATTAAGTGTCAAATAGAATAATAATGCCTTACACAGAGTTTCAGAATAAGTCCTTTGGATCTCCAATTTTTCCACCCCCCCTTAACTTCTCATTCTACAGAGTTTATATAGAAACAATATATAATTATCAAGATCCAAAAGAAATGGATCTGAAAACCTCCTCATCTATATTTAATTTCTTGTTTCAAATAATCAAGGAGAAAATCCAATCTGATCTACAATTTGAATTGATGGGGTGGCTTGTCAACTGTTGTCCATGAGATTTTTTAGGAAAACAAATCCGGTAAATTCCTAAAAAATAGGGTCCAACAATCTCTTCGTATCTCTTAAATGGTGATAATTGTGTAAAACCTGAGAGAGGGTTTTGTGAAGGGACTTGTTCCCATCAAAAACCTCTTTTGGTTTCAAAAAATTTATCACCATATGTTCTCCAACCTCTCCCAAAATCACTGACTAAAACAAGAAATTATTTATTGTGAAATATCAGAAAAATAGGCCTCAAAGATCAATTCGAATCTCTTAAAATGTGATCGTTGTGTAATAGCCGAGAGAGGTTTTTGTGAAGGGGAATGTTTCCAACAAAAACTCTTTTGGTTTCAACAAATTCATCTCCAGCTGTTCTGCAACCTCTCTTGAAGAAAAAGACTAAAACAGGTAAAAATAACAGAGTATTTCCTATAGCTTTATCAGAAAATTAGGCCTCAAAGATCAATTTGAATCTCTTAAAATGTGAATGATGTGTAAGAACCAAGAGAGGTTTTTTTGCAGGGGCATGTTCCCAACAAAAACCTCTTTTGGTTTCAACAAATTCATCTCCAATTGTTCTGCAACCTCTCTTGAAGAAAAAGACTAAAATAGGTAAAAATAACAGAGTATTTCCTGTAGCTTTATCAGAAAATTAGGCTTCAAATATCAATTCAAAACTCTTAAAATGTGATTGTTGTGTAAAAAACGAGAGAGATTTTTGTGAATGGGCATGTTTCCAACAAAAACCTCTTTTGGTTTCAACAAATTCCTCTCCAGCTGTTCTGTAACCTCTCTTGAAGATAAATACTATAACAGGTAAAAAACATAGTATTTCCTGTAGCTTTTTTGGTTCTGCAAAATAATAGCCTTTATCATCAGAAAACACCGCTTCAGATTTTGATGATCTGGCAGTTTCTCTTGTTATAGGTCTTATAGAATACTGAGCAATTTATTTTCCTTTTCTTTATATCTTCCCCAAATTTTTGTCTTCTTTTGTTTTCCTATGTAATGGAAGCCTTTTTACTTTTTCTTTGATAGAAAATTCATTAACTGTGATACTCTTTTTCCATGTGGTTGCCTTCTTGCCTTTTCCCTTTCTTTGTTTGCTTCGTTGTGGATTAGGATTTAGAGATTGAATCAACCAAGTCTAGAGTTTCTGTGAATTATGATTAGGACGGTATGCCACTCTTGTTTAATCTAGCTGTGAGGGACTCCCTTTTTCCAATTTGGATTTTTCTTATCTAGAAGTAGGAATTGATTGACAAACTCTGTAACCACATTCTCTTTCTTCCACCATCTTTCTCCTCAAACCACCAATTTGCAAGCTTTAGAAATTGTCTGTTCTATCACCAGGATCAACATCTTCCCGATCTCCACCTCGTGACCATCAAAGTTCAGTGCAAACTCCATGGAGACCTGCTCATTGTAACCTTGAAAAGTGGTAAGGAATTCAAACCACCCAACATCTATGAACCTTTGAGCAATTTGAGTATAATCTTCGAAGAGTTCAGCACCCTCGGGTTCTAATCTGACTACCTGTCTGCTTCTCTTAGGCGCCATCAAAACACAATGTTATAACTAGTACAATTTAGATTTTGAATTTGCCACCTGCAATCTGTTAGTATATAACTGTTCTTCTGAGCAAATACCTGCGCCTAAAATTCAGCAAAATTAGACATAGAATGACAAGTTCCATATAATGATCGTTGAGAATTGGACAATTTGAAATTAGTCCTTTGTGGGTACAGAGCAATCCGATCATGTAACGATTTGAATAAAAAAAGGATTCCAAAGCTATTGTGGGACACATGCGAACTCTCAAACCATGATCTGTGTCATCATAATGAAATTTGGGTGATGGGCGCATATCAAGGCATGATTATCTTTGCACTACGGGAATACGGCTATTCCCGTAGCGCTATTAATGACTTAGCATAATTTTGAATTTGCAAGATTCAAATAGGCATATGAAGTGACACATATTGTAAAACCATGTCTTAACTCCCCAAATTTAAGGAAATTATTCAAAAAACTAAAAATGTGAAACATAACAAACTGAAAACAAAGATTAAAATCAAATGAAAGAAAACAATGAAGTGCAGGTAGGGAGGGTTTAGGATTAGAGTTTCTCACTAAATCAAAAGAAAAATTAGAGACTAACACTGGCTCCTTTTGGGGAATGATGCTATCCTCATGAGGCATCAAGAACAAACATACCACTGTGCCTTTTCCTCTGTGCATCCATGCAACACAACCTACAAAATTTTGTCTCTGCAAACATTCACATTTTTTTGTGTTGTGCCTAGTCCATTGGGTTATGGAGTCAGTCAATATCATTAAAATTTGGCCCAAACTTCTGTAACTTTGCTCCTCATTTGAAGCCAAAACTACACCTGTCAATAGTGCTTTATATGCATTGGGCATGGAGTCTTTATTTCAAAACTGAAACTAAATTTTCTGCTACAAACTAACAGACTGAAAATAATCTCATACTTGATGGCAAGCTTATTCTTCAATCTATTCCTACTTCTAACCAATAAAAACTACCTCATCATGTGACATCATGCTTCCAATGAAGCCATGATAACATCAAACCATTTACCAAAGATCTTTCAACACAAATAGAAATCAGAGAAGAATTCTTTATGTGTAACAAAATTTTAATTTGTAATACATACCTACAACCCTCATCTAATTTAATTCTGAAAATAGCAAGGCTGAAATCTTCTAAGAAACATAAATCCACGTAAATAGCTACCGGATCATAGAAAGAAGTAGATTGATAACTGAAAATGGTTACCTTTGTTTGTTGCTCAATACTTCCATATACTGGTTCTGACTGTACATGACAAATGGGCAGAATGTTCTCATAAACCTGTTGATCAAATCTAACATTGCCATATACTGCCTCATATATCTGTTCCTGATGAGAAACCTCTTGATTTTCCTCCTTAATCACATGTAACAACATATCATAGGAATCCACTTGAAGGAGTTGAGGAAAGACCTCTTCTTCAACTATTTTTTCATTCAGATCTAAGACAACAGGTGCATTAGAAACAAAATCTAATGCATTCACAACTATGCAATCATCTTTCCTATTATCAATTAGATTTGGAAAATCTTCCTCAACAACATAATTTTCATTCTTTCAATTAGAAGAAACATTTTCTTTCTGCTGAATATGCTTATCAAATTCATCACAATAATTTTCAAAAAGACTTTCAGCTGGAAAATCTTCTTTACAAAATATATTGAAAGCATTATGAAAACTTGCCAATGAGTTAATACTTGAAGCTGGAAGAGATCTGCAACAGTCAAGGGCTACTCCCTTCAATGAGTATCTAAAAAGCTTGATCTTGACATTGTCATGCACAATCTGATGTTCAAGAATAAACTCATGAAAATCTAGCAGATGCTCAGCCGGAACCTCCCAATCTCCTCCTTTAAATGTAGGAAGGGTACCTTCCCATTCATCTCTTCTAGGAATTGGGTTTGGAAAACCAATGACATCTGAAAAATCATAAAAAGCAAACCTTTGAGACAAAATGGCTTCCATGCTTGGATCCAGTAGAGTCGCCTATTAATCTTTAGACAGTGGAGTCACCATGGTGAAAGATCTGCAGTCAAGCACATGTCCTCTTCTTGTTCACCATCAAGAAGTATATCTGATCATTGTCGTTATCCCGGGGAAGATATCTTCGTTGCTTCGTCCCCGACAACGGTGCCAAAAGATGTTAGTCCCTAAAGTTTCACTTGACTGTGAGAGGGAAATCTAGGGAATCATCGAGTTATTGCAAAAGTGTTTTGAGGGTTTTTACGGTTTGGTTTTTGAATAAGGTGGTTGAAAACTGGCTCAAGGTAATAAAATAAATGAGAAAATCAGAATAAGAATAGAAAATATCCCATTGACTGGTTAAAACGTAGTCACATAGATGAATTAAACAAATAAGGAAAATAGAAAATGAAGTTTTCAATTTGTCAACTTCACACAAATTCTTATTTCAAAATATCATTAAGAAATAAGACCATCAACTTGAAATCAAAACTTGAAAATAATCACCACAACAAATTCTTTACTGTATTAATCAATAATCAAGAAAACAAATGCATTGCAGTTTGAATAATGAGATCAAGCATGAAGAAAGAAAACAGAGTAGAAAGGAGTGTCTAACCATCCATATGATTTTGCTATTAAGTGTCAAATAGAATAATAATGCCTTACAAGGAGTTTCAGAATAAGTCCTTTGGATCTCCAATTTTCCCACCCCCCTTAACTTCTCATTCTACAGAGTTTATATAGAAACAATACATAATTATCAAGATCCAAAAGAAATGGATCTGAAAACCTCCTCATCTATATTTAGTTTCTTATTTCAAATAATCAAGGAGAAGATCCAATCTGATCTCCAATTCGAATTGATGGGGTGGCTTGTCAACTGTTGTCCACGAGATTTTTCCGAAAAACAAATCTGGTAAATTCCTAAAAAATAGGGTCCAACAATCTCTTCGTATCTCTTAAATGGTGATAGTTGTGTAAAAATTGAGAGAGGTTTTTGTGAAGGTACTCATTCCCATAAAAAATGTCTTTTGGTTTCAAAAAATTCATCACCATATGTTCTCTAACCTCTCCCAAAATTACTAACTAAAACATGAAATTATTTATTGTGAAATATCAGAAAAATAGGCCTTAAAGATCAATTCAAATCTCTTAAAATGTGCTTGTTGTGTAAAAAACGAGAGTGGTTTTTGTGAAGGGGAATGCTCCCAACAAAAACCTCTTTTGGTTTCAACAAATTCATCTCCAACTATTCTGCAACCTCTCTTGAAGAAAAAGACTAAAACAAGTAAAAATAACAGAGTATTTCCTGTAGCTTTATCAGAAAATTAGGCCTCAAAGATGAATTCAAATTTCTTAAAATGTGATTGTTGTGTAAAAAAAGAGAGAGGTTTTTGTGAAGGGGCATGTTCCCAACAAAAAACTCTTTTGGTTTCAACAAATTCATCTCCAGTTGTTCTGTAACCTCTCTTGAAGAAAAAGACTAAAACAAGTAAAAATAATATAGTATTTCCTGTAGCTTTATCAGAAAATTAGGATTCAAAGATCAATTCGGAACTCTTAAAATGTGATTGATTTGTAAAACCCAAGAGAGGTTTTTGTGAAGGGGCATGTTCCCAACAAAAACCTCTTTTGGTTTAAACAAATTCCTTTCCAGTTGTTCTGTAACCTCTCTTGAAGATACACACTATAATAGGTAAAAACCATAGTATTTCCTGTAGCTTTTCTGGTTCTGCAAAATAATAGTCTTTTTCATCAGAAAACACTGCTTCATCTTTTGATGATCTGGTGGTTTCTCTTGTTATAGGTCTTATAGAATACTAAGCCATTTATTTTCCTTTTCTTTATATCGTCCCCAAGTTTTTGTCTTCTTTTGTTTTCCTGTGTAATGGAAGCCTTTTTTACTTTTTCTTTGATAGAAAATTCATTAACTGTGATACTCTTTTTTTCTGTGGTTGCCTTCTTCCCTTTGCCCTTTATTTGTTTTCTTGGCTTTGGATCAGGATTTAGAGATTGAATCAGCGAAGTCTAGGGTTTCTGTGAATTATGATTAGGACAGTATGCCACTCTTGTCTAATCCAGTTGTGAGGGACTCCCTTTTTCCAATTCGGATTTTGCTTATCTGGAAGCAGGAATTGATTGAAAAACTCTGTAACCACATGGTCTTTCTTCCACCATCTCTCTCCTCCAACCATCAATCTACAATATTTGACAATTGTCTATTCTGTCACCAGCATCAACATCTTCCCGATCTCCACCTCATGACCATCAAAGTTCAGTGCAAACTCCATGGAGACTTGCTCATTGTAACCTTGAAAATTGGTAAGGAATTCAAACCACCCAACATCTCTGAACCTTTGATCCATCTGAGGATAAGCTTCGAGGAGTTCAACACCCTCAGGTTCTAATCTGACTACCTGTTTGCTTCTCTTAGGTGCCATCAAAACACAATGCTATAACTAACACGATTCAGATTCTGAATTTTACACCTGCAATCTGTCAGTATATAACTATTCTTCTGAGAAAATACCTGTGCCTAAAATTCAGCAAAATCATGCATAGAATGACAGGTTCAATATAATGATCGTTGAGAATTGGATGATTTGAAATTAGTCCTTTGCGGGTACAGAGCAATCCGATCATGTAACGGTTTGAATCACAAAATGATTCCAAAGCTATTGTGGGACACATGCGAACTCTCAAACCACGATCTATGTCATCATAATGAAATCTGGGTGATGGGCGCATATCAAGGCATGATTATCTTTGTGCTACGAGAATAAGGCTATTCCCGTAGCGCTATTAATGACTTAGCATAATTTTGAATTTGCAAGATTCAAATAGGCATATGAAGTGACACATCTTGAAAACCATGTCTTAACTCCCCAAATTTAAGGAAATTTCTCAAAAAGCTAAAAATGTGAAACATAGCAAACTGAAAACAAAGATTAAAATCAAATGAAAGCAAACAATGAAGTGTAGGTAGGGAGGGTTTAGGATTAGAGTTTCTCACTAAATCAAAAGCAAAATTAGAGATTAACACCATCCATGATCTTCAAACAATTGTTGAAAAGTAGCAACATGCAAGGCTTGGTCATCATTATGGGCTCAGAAGGGGACTCACATATTCTCTAATAATCCATAGTATTGATGATGCTGATGTAACAAAGTCAGTACCCAATCCTCCAACGACCGCATTCGTCTGTTTTCTTATGAGAATCAAACTAAAATTGTGAGACTAAGATTTCATAAACACTTGTGTTGTTTTCAATGGCATGCTTATAGGACCTGATGTCATGAAGGTGTCAACCCTTGAGTTCGTAGAGGGAGTGTTGAGGCCCCTAGCACTTGGTGTAATTAGGTTCATTGAATACTTCCCCCAGCTTCCACACCTTGAGCTTGTTGGGTATGTGTTATATTCTTTGCACGAGTAGTAGTGTATGAGCATCTGCGTTGGGTGCGCAGGGGGGTTAGAGGGGGGGTGCAGTGGGGTGGAGCCCCCCTCACGGGGGTTCGAGGGCAGCACCCCCGAAATTTATTTTTTTCGCATCGGGACTACATTTTCAGGACTGCATTATATTTAGGTGTTTTTTCGGCACACGGTTTCTTTGGCGATGGTTTTCTATTTCCGGTTAAGGAATTAGGGTTTTGGACTAATTGAGGTCATTGGGTTAGGGTTTTTGACGTCACTAGCTCCTATATGTATTTTGTATTGTAAACATTGTAACACAATGAATGAATATAGAATATGCTGGTTTTCCCAGTTTGGGTTTCCAGGGGAAAAATCTTTGTGTAATGTTTGTATTTTCCATTGTATCTTTTCTGTTCTTTTCTGAATATCTGTTTGTAGTAGATATTGTACAAGGTTAGAATTTACATTTGGTATCATAGCTTTATTGGCTTTAGGGGGACGCCTTTGTGGTCAAGGGTTTGTCTCGGGACTGTGATAAGCCTTGTTACAGTGGGAGATTTGCGGTACTGTTTTTCAGGTGAAAAGAAATGGCAAGCAATTCGAAGATGGAGATCGAGAAGTTTAATGGGAAAATCTTTGAGCTGTGGAAGCTCAAGATGGAAGATCTTTTGGTGGACAGAGATCAGTGGATCGCGGTAGATCCTGGTACAACACCAACAAGAACTTCTGCAGATGACTGGAAAAAGATGGATCAGAAGGAAACAAGCACAATCCGACTATGTCTCTCTGATTCAGTATTACTGAATGTGTCAGAGGAAGCTACAACCAAGGATTTATGGGAAAAGTTGGGGAAGTTGTATCAGTCTAAGTCCCTGGTAAATAAACTATCGCTGAGAAATAAGTTGTATAACTTGAGGATGAGAGATGGAGACTCGGTGGCAGAGCATTTGAATTCCTTCAATACTGTGGTAAGTCAGTTAGTATTTGTTGAGATTAAAATTTCAGATGAAGATAAATGTATCAATTTGTTGTGTTCTTTACCAGACTCGTGGGATAGTCTGGTTGTGGCCATAGGTAGTAATACAACTTCTTTGAAGTTTGAAGAAGTGGTCTCATCCTTGTTGTCGGAGGAGATGAGATCAAAGAATATGGAAGGAAATAGCACAGATGCATTATTTGCAAGAGGACGTTCCTAGGAAAGAAATAGATCTAATTTCTCAAGTGAGAGATCTAAGTCTAAGGGTAGATCTAAATCTCCTGGAAATTTTGTAAGGGTATGTTGGAGGTGTGGAAAAGAAGGGCACTATAAGAAGAAGTGTAGATCCAAAGTTGAGAAAAAGAAGGGATCTGAAGAATCTTCTTCTACAGAAGAAAAGACCTCCAAGGAAGAAGGAGGTGATGTGTACTTGGCCTCTTCAAGAACACATGCAAATCATTAGGCATGGTTGATTGATTTTGGTGCATCCTTTCATATGAATCCCCACAGGGAGTGGTTCTGTGAATATCAAAAGTATGATGGAGGTAATGTTTTCTTAGGTAATGATTCGACAACCAGAATCATAGGAAGAGGAAGGTTCAAGTTGAGAATCATAGATGGAAGGATTAGAACACTGCCTGGTGTTCTACACATCCCAGGTATGGCCAGAAATTTAATTTCTGTAAGCAAAATGGAAGATGCAGGGGTAAAAACAATTTTTGAAAAGGGAACTTGCAGGATGGTTCGAGGAGCAATGGTGTTAATCAAGGGAGTTTGGTTTGGAAGTCTGTATAAGCTACTAGGAAGCACTATTAGTGATGGGTGTAATAGCTCCATTGTTCTTGATATTGAAGTTGATGAATAAAGAACTCCTCCAGTCTTTGGAGAAAAAGTTATGTTGTGGCATCAAAGACTGGGGAATATCAGAGAGAAAGGTCTTCGACTACTACACAGTAAAGGTATGGTTGAAGGTATGTCTAACTGTTCTCTGGATTTTGATTTATGTGAACATTGTCTATATGGGAAGCATAATCGGGTAAGATTCCCCTCCGGTGCAACGAGGGCAGAAGGAATTTTACAGCTAGTTCACAGTGATGTTTTTGGACCTGTGTTGTTCCCATCATTGGGAACATCTATGTACTATGTCTCATTTATAGATGACTTCTCGAGGAAAAATTAGATATATTTCCTCAGGAATAAATCTGAAGTCTTTGACAGGTTTAAAGAGTTTAAGGCTCGTGTTGAGAATCAAATAGAGAAACAAATTAAGGTGTTGAGGACAAATAATGGCAGAGAGTTTTGCGGGAATGAATTTGAAGAATTCCGTAAGAAGTGAGGTATAGCAAGGCAGAAGACTACTCCATATACACCTCAACAGAATGGAGTTGCAGAAAGGATGAACAGGACGCTGATGGAAAAAGCAAGGTGCATGCTTAGTGGTGTCGGGATAGGGCAAGAATTCTGGGTAGAGGCAGTGGGTCCTACATGTTATCTGGTCAACAGATCACCCTCATCAGCGTTGAATGACAAGACTCCACAAGAGGTATGGACTGGTAAGGATCCTTCTCTCACACATCTTAAGGTATTTGGCTGCGATGCATATGTTCATGTTCCAAAGGAAAACATGAGTAAGCTGGATAAGAAGGTTGAAAAATGTATCTTTATTGGATATAAAGATGGTCTCAAAGGTTATAAGCTTTGGAACACAGAAACTAAGAAGGTAGTGTATAACCGAGATGTGGTATTTAGAGAAATGAAGGATGTTGTTAAACAAGAAGTCCTACCAAGTAAGGAAGACCCAAAGAAGATAGAGTTTGATTTAAAGGATGATGAATCAGACTCTACAGAAGAACATGAATCAGAAGAAGAAGATCTTCATACTCCAATATTGAGGAGATCGGATCAAGAAAGAAGGCTACCAGAAAGGTATAGTCCATCTGATTTCCGTTCAAATTTTTCTTTGTCTATTATTGATGATGATCCTAGAACTGTCAGGGAGGGAGTGGATTCAGAGTATCAAAATCTTTGGAAAAGGGCCATGGAAGAAGAAATGGCATCTTTGGATAAGAATGAGGCTTGGGATCTAGTGGAGTTGCCAACTAGAAGAAAATCCATTGGTAGCAAATGGGTATTTAAAAAGAAGTTGAATGCAGAAGGAAAAGTGGAGAAATACAAAGCCTGGTTAGTAGCAAAGGGTTATTCCCAGGTTGAGGGAATTGATTTTGGTGAGATTTTTTCTCCTGTTGCCAAGTTAACCTCCATAATATTTATGTTATCTATTGTTGCTGCATTTGATTTTGAAATAGAACAAATGGATGTGAAGACAACATTCCTACATGGGGATCTGGAAGAAGAAATCTATATGAAGCAACCAGAAGGTTATGTTGTGAAGGGAAAGAAGGAGCTGGTATGCAAGATGAAAAAATCCT
>ML797482.1:75555-89338 GCA_009831015.1 Picea engelmannii
ATTTAAATAAATTGTTTATATATATATATATATATATATATATATATATATATATATATATATTAATTGAAGGTAAAAAATTATTATTTCACATATAGCTACTTTTTGTTAATAAGTGCTTTTCACATCCCAATATGAGGGAGATGTGTAATTACTTTAGTGCTTAAAAAAATTAATTTCAATATTGACAAAAAATAAAATATTTCAATGTTCACCTTGTATAAAATATTTGAGTATAACTTTATAAATTTCTTATAACAATGTTGTGTTATTCACTATAAGAAAAATGTACAATTTATTTTATGTTCAACATAAACTTGAGATATAATAATAATAATAATAATAATAATAATAATAATCTATGTTTAAGGTCACGGCCAAGCTACACACCAAATTGGTGTATGAGACCTCCTCCGCTGAACTATTTTACTGGTAAAGTCTACAGAGGTATACATACCCTACCCATTAAAAATTCAAACATTATTTTTATTAATAATCACATTTTCAACTTAAAATTCCTATCATTAAAAAACAATTAATATATTAAATTTTATGATTAATTAAAATATATTTTTACTAATAAGGAAACTTTCAATTTTTCATATAAATGAAAGAATAGTGGAGTTTTTAAGTTTATGGGGGTGAGAGAGGTTATTAAAATGGTCCGAAAATCCACATAGACATCTTCATATTGTATATTTCAATTGATAGCTAAGAAATATTTTCAAATTGAAATTTAAAATTATAGCATACTTACGCAGATTTATGTTCACGAGGAATTCTCTCTTGCGTATTGTCGTCTCACTGGACTCACTGGACTTAGAAGCTTGAAATCCCAAACAATGAAAGAAGTAATAAAAGAATTGTCCATACTGTTTTGTCGGATTCAAAAGAAACTGAAATTTTGAGTCACCTCTAAAAACTTAAAATTAAAAAATGATCGAATCTATAGAAAAAATTCCCATTCCCATAATGTTTAATCAGATTCCAGCGAAAATGAGGGGGCGCGAGTACCACTTATGAAACGTCCGATTCAAGCGAAAATGAAGGGGGGGTGAGTGCCCCTTATAAAACATCCGATGCAATTCTTACAATGGCACGTATGGTAGAATTGTGCACCAATCCACTTAGTTTCAAACAATTACACAAAAACATATGAGTGAGACGGAGAATACATTGACGAGGAAATCAAAGCAAACCATCCCAAAACAAATCCAAAGCTAGAAACAATCCTACCATCCATCCGGTTGAGTTTCTGCTATTTATATTTTTTTTCATGAATGGATGAAGGAAAGCCAGAGGTGCAGGAAGCTGGGAGTTGGGTCCATGTTATTGTGCATATAAGGACATGGATGGATGGATGCAGGAGGGACAAGCAGAGGAATGAAATATGTATTATAATTAATAATAAGGATCAGCTCATGCGAGATAGGGAGGGCAATAGTCCAGGCAAACTAAGGATGAAAAAATATGGCGATGAGACATCCAGCAGCAGCCAGGTAATATGGATGAATTATTTGTGGAGGAGCACTACCCACGATGGGATTAGCGGTAGTGAAAGGCTGCGAGAAGACTGGCTGGCCGTTGGGCAGCTGGGCCTGCAGTGGGGAAGCGAATGGAGGATTAATGAAAGGAGAGGATCCCGGCTGGAGAACGGTGCCGCAGTTTTGATTCACCCGTGGATGATCGGTGGAGGACCAGACGGTCTGCCCTTTCTTGTCCACCAATTGGAGAGCTCCGTTTTCCAGCAGAACCAATGACTGGTAGTTATTCGATGCGCCGTTGTTCCAGACGTCCTTGTTGTTGCCGTCCATGATCTCCAAACCATTGTCAGAAAGCAGCACAATGCAAGGATTGGTAGTCGTTATGGGCTCGCAGGGGGATTCCCATACGCTCTGCCGAGCCACAGTATTGATGACGTCGACGWAACAGAAGTCGGSACCCAGCCCTCCAACGGCCGCATTCGTCTGCTGTCKTATGAGCATCGCACTGAAAGTGCCGGACTGAGATGTCATAAACAACTGYGTCGTTGTCAACGGTTGGCTTATAGGACCCGCCGTGGTGGAGATGCCAACCCCTGAGTTTACAGAGGGAGTGTTGAGGGCCGCTARCACTTGGTGCATTTGGGTTCGCTGRATACTTCCCACAGCTGCCACGCCTTGAGCTTCACACATCAATAATCCCCGGCCTACGCTCAATAAAACTAACAATCTTGTCATTCCAGCAATAAAACTTATACTACCTCCCCTTCGCATTTCCATTTCGGTGGTTCCTTCGATAATGGAAGCGAGACTGGAACCTGGAAAATGGCAGTAGCTAGTAATGGCACTTGCTAATGGACGCTGCTATGAGAATGAACCATTAACGCAAATGCATATATAACGAGAGATGTGGATATGAAGTTGAAATGACTATGTGGATGGAAATGGGAGTCGTTCTAACGATTCTTATTATTTAAAAAAATAAAAACCTAACGAATCCAATCAGCCAATTGAATAAGTAAACCATCTAATCCAATAAATATATTTAATGGTGAGAGAACAGGTGAACTGAATCTTTAGTGCGTGTTTTGTCAGCATTGATTAGGTTAGGGTCGCAAACACTAGTCCACTCCTTTTTGGATGGTTGGGCTTGCATCAATTCGACTCATTTTTATTTATTTATTTAAAAGAAAGTTTGGGGTTGGTTTTCGTTAGAAGTAAATTAGATAGAATATATAATCTTATGTCATCTTTCGTTTTCTTTTTCATTTTGAGTCATCGTTACCAAAGATGGCATTGGGAAGACGTAATATATTTATATTTATGTTCTTTTTCATTTTGAGTCATCGTTACCAAAGATGGCATTGGGAAGACGTAATATATTTATATTTATGACTCCACTTAAGTATCTAATCCATTGCGATCCCTAAGATAGACATGAGGTGTAGTTTGGAGATTATGTGATTAAGGAGTATTAAGATTTGTAATAAATTGAATCTAACTATAATTTGTTTATCTTCAACATAAGGACTATTTTGTATCATCAAGTTTAATGTGGTTTTACTTATATGTTTTAAATTAAGGTTACATGTCGGTACTAGTAATTGATTCCACCTAGGTCTTAGTGCTTGTGTCATTTGGCATGGTCTTAGTGCTTGTGTCATTTGGCATATCAATTGAGTGTTTAATGTGGTCACAAGTGACTAGAAGCTAGTCTTACATTGGAAGATTAACATTGTTGGAGGTGCACATTGATAGGGAATTCATGGTAGAGACAGAGATCTCTAGCTCCAAGAACTTCATCTTCATAATTGATAAAGTTAAATTAGGTTTGAGCTCTAGATCCCATAGTCCAAGGAGTTGTTCCCAACATTTATAGAAAATCTATGACTCTCCTTACTAGATTCAAATTAAGGTTCCATGTTGGTACAAGTAAATGATTCCACCTAGGTCTTAGTGCTTTTGTCTTTTGGCATATCAATTGAGTGTTCAATGTGGTCACAAGAGACTAGAACCAAGTCTTACGTTGGAATATTGACATGGTTGGAGATGCACATAATGGAGAGGGAGGTCTTTAGCACCAAGAAAATCATCTTCATAATTGATAAAGCAAAATCAGATTCAAACTATCGACCCAACAACCCAAGAAGTTGTTCCCAACATATATAGAAAATCTATGACTCTCCTTACTAGATTCTACTACTCATTCTTCAAAGTGAGGATTCCATTTTTCCCATGTGAGGGAAGAGTAGTTTACATTTTCATGAGTGTTGTCACCTCAATTTCACACACCTACAATATTTAACTAATTTTAACTAGAAATAACCCAAAGCAACATTAACACAACCTAATACACTTGAAAGTATGGTTTGGTGGCCAATTACGTGTGATCTGGATTGGATCATTATATTATTCATCATCTATCTCACTAGTTTTTGGGTGAAAAAATTGAAGGAATCAATGACCATTTCATCAACTGGTCCAAATTTAGAAATTTAGGTCCAAAAAACAGACATAAATCTTCCATAGTCATTTTGAGGCATCAAATGACTTATTTTTGGTCCAAACTTTACTATTCATGAATGTTATAAATTCTACACGTTGATACCTTTCCAATGGAGCATATCGTTCATCAATCAGAGTTTGTATGAGGAAGTTATGCCTCCCGCAAATTGACCTACCATATTGATCACCATGGTACAAATGGATGCCACGTCAACCTCCATTACTAAGACATGTGGAGCTAGCCACATAGTGAATTTTCTAAGAATATTCTAGAAGTTCCAAAAACTTATCATAATTGAAGGTTGAGGAAGTCAAAAACCTATCCCTAGATGGCTATCGGGCTATGTTAAAAACCAAGCCACTAGGAGGAGAAGGGGTTCCATTCTTTTGCATTGTATATTGTTCCATAGCTAAGCAAAACATTTTAGAGTGGTATTCTATGAGAATAACATAGGAGGATATATTTTGTAGTAGTCATTTACGCCACATTTCAAATGAAACTCCACAAAGAGTTCCTCTTTATGTGTACTTGCATCATTTCTATACTAGACCTTGGGAAATCATTTCCATGGATTTTTTGGGAGGTTTAACAACAACCAAGAAGGGACATGACAATCTATTTTTGGTATTTGATAGGTTCAAAAAAATGTGCATTCTCATTCCTTGTAAAAATCCCATCAATGGACAAGAAGTAGAAAATAGTTTCCTTGAATAGGTCTGGGTGCACTTTGGGATACCAAGGAGCATAATGTCAGATAGAGATACCATGTTTCTCAGTGCATTTTTCACTACATTGTGGGAGAAGATGGAAACTAAGTTGAAGAGTTCTACAACATTCCATCCACAGACAGATGGGAAGAAAAAAGTAGTCAATAAGACTTTGGTGCAACATTTTAGGGGTTACAATTAGAAGCATCTAAAGACGAGATGAAAAATTGCTCTATATACAACACTCTTATAAGAGATCAATCCACACTTCTACTGGTAAGTCACCTTTTGAAACTTGTTTTGGGTATTTGCCACCTTCACCCTTAGATGTTGTATATGGACATTAAGGAGGAGTGAGGGAGGTCCTCACATGAGATGCATTAAAAGAAGAAAAAAATGTTGAGAAGATCATGCAGATCCATTTGCAAGTACAGGAGACACTGAAGAAATCATAGGAAACTTACAAGGATAGATATGACCAACACAAAACAAAGAAAACATTTAGAGTGGGAGACAAAGTATGGTTACAACTGAATAAGTACATACTATAAGGTCCTAGTAAGAATATCAAAGCTTTGTGGTATGGTCCTTTTGAGGTATTGGAAATGGTGGAAGATAATTACTAGAGACTCAGTATACCCTCATACATGTGCATTTAATTAGTAGTGAATGCGAATAATATCAAACTATATGATCCCTCCATGTTGGATAAGGAGGAGGAGGAAGTCCTACCTTCCATAGAGGATTTAGAACCACATTCTTAGGCAGAGTTGGAAGAAGACACACTTTTATAGAAGTGGTCCAGATCTACAAGACAAGGGCAATGTGAACTTTGGCAAATTGGGTTGAAAGGACAACTTCCAAGAAAAGAAAAGTGGCACTCCAAGGAGAAGGTAAAGGAAACATTTCCTCACCTCATTCAGTATATATTTTGAGGACAAAAAGCCTCCATAAATGGGGAGGTATGATTCAGTTTGGATCATTATTTTATTTTTCATATATCTCACTACTTTTTCGGTGGAAAAATTGGAGGAATCAACTTGGTGTTACCATCTTCTCTTTTAGAGAATCCAAACCTTGCTTACATTCCTCATTCCACTGAAATTTACTATCTTTCCTCAACAGTTTCTCCATAGGCATAATGATCTTCACATACCATTTTATGAATTTCATGTAGTATCCTATGTTTCCCGATGTTGCTCTCAACTAATGTACTGATTTAGGTGGTGGTAAATTGACAATTACTGCAATATTTGCAGGATCTACTAGAAAGCCTTGTTTGCACACTATATGGCCCAATAGTATCCAAAAAGTTGTCCCAAAGATGCACTTCTTGATATTTAATGATATCTGACACTGCCAGCATCTTTCCAACACTAATATTAATACCTCTACATGGTATTTAAACAGACTGTAGATTGTCCAATCATCCAGATATACCTCTAAAAACTGGTGGATGAACTCTTTGAATGCATCTATGAATACTCTTGAGAATATTATTGGTGCATTCTTCAGTCCAAAAGGCATAACTGTGTATAGGTAGGACCCCCATTATATGGAAAAAGTGGTCTTGTACCTGTATTTTGGGGCTATGTTGATCTGATGGTAGCCTGAGAATCCATCTGTGAATGAATATGCTTTCTGGCCTCCTACATTCTCTAATACCTCATCTGTGAAAGGGGTATGGAAAGGGTCATGTAGGAAATAATAATTCATCTTCCTAAGATCGACACATATCCTTATCCCTCCCTGCTTCTTCTCCTAAACTATCATAGGGATTACCCATTCAGATTCCTCCACTGGTTCTATGATTCCAACCTCCAACATTCTGTCAATTTATGCTTTTATTTTCTTCTTATATAGTGGGTTCAATCTATATGGTCGTTGTCTAACTGATATAGCCTCATATTTGAGAGGTATCTTCATCTCTCCTAGCTCTCTTGCTGCGCCTTTCATATCTGTAAAGGTTTTTGGGAACAAGTCACTATACTCGCACAGTAACTCTGCTATGCTTTCTATTGTTTGTTCATCCCCATAGTCTCTAATGCTGGTCATTTTGGGATTCTCAGTTGTCCCAATGTTGAGTTTCTTCACCTTGATCGACGCAGCAAACACTTCTGATTCTAGAGGTGGACCTTCCACCCCTCTTTCACCTTCAACTTTTGTAATATGAATGTTGTGTGGCTCATCTTCATCTGGTGCTTCTTCCTGCACATGGTAGCATGACAATAGTTCTTTTACTGTATGTTTGTTTTGTTGTTGATACTTTGTTATGAGTTCAACTTTTGGTTCTTGACTGAATATTACCCCTCTGATCTATTTGAGTGATGAACGTATGTTGGGGTTCTCATGTTCAAATGATAAAGTGACTATAAAATTTTGTTGTAACACTATCCATTCTACAGTGCCTCTGCACAGTTCTTGGTCTACATACCAATTTTCTGGAACCCCTTCCAACGTCTGAATAAAGTGATGAGGCCATTCTTCTAGTGGTTTCATTAACCATAGTGTTCTGCACTTCTCCAAGTGTTCCGTTGGTGTCCCCTGTCCGTCATATATCTGCAGTTGGTTTCTTCCTTGTTCTGCGCCAAATCGGATGCAGATTAATCGCTTACATTGATACCAATCATTTATTGTCTCTGTGTGCGCACCCCACCATATTGCAGGTGTTGCCTTGAGTGCTATGTACAGAGATAAGATCCTGTGATTTTTAATTAACACTTCATCTTCGTATCTTGTGAGTAACTCCTCTAAGTCATTCACCCCATAGAAGTTGGGAGGATCTCTTATCTATGTACCTACCCATCTTATTGTGTGATCTATTTTGCGCACCTTCTTGTGGAGACTTCATGTAATATCTGTTGCCAATTCTCCAACCCTGTATCCGAGTCTAACATGCATGACGTGATACTTCTCTAACCAAGTATCCGATTCGCAGTTAGATTCACACAATCTTATTCTCGCGCGATGGTTCTATATAACTAGTTAATTTCCTCCAGGTCTAAACAAGTGGGTTCTACAAACCTTTCTCCCTCGGATGGATCCAATGGCGCAACAACTTCATACTCTCTTGACTCGAAAGTCTTATTCCTAGTCTTTAGATTGATTATGGCATGATTATGAAATGTCCAATCCAAGCCAAGCAATGTTGGATAAGGTGTTGTACCATACACAATTTATGTTACTTCGAAATTGGCTTTAGTGCGCACTCCATCCAGATCTACTATCACACCCTTTAACCTTCCAATTGGCAAAACCCTGTGTTGATTTGCTAGTTTCAGCTGAATGGGTGAATATCGTAATTTGGGCTCTCCCATACATTTCCATGTCTTCTTGGGTATTACGTTCACTTCAGAGCCTAAATCTAGTATGATATCCCCCATGTTGAAATCTCCAATGTTGGCGTTCAATCTAAATTCTCTGCTTGTTCTCCTCCTCGTATGCAAATGATTAATTGTTTTTTGTTCAAGATTTCCCTCTACTTCCATTCTATGTATTTCTAATATATTTTGTAACACTTTAACGGATGATGGATCATTTAGTAGTTTAACACGGGATTGTAGAAAATACTTTATGGTACTTACTTGTCCTATAGGTTGTGCTTCATTAGTGTGATCAAATGATGAAGGAATCTCGTATGTTGGTACGTCCTAAGTATACTGCGTAGTTGATGTAGATGTGATGTCTGGATTCAAGAATTTTTTTTTGGCTTGTATGAATATCTCCTTTTCGTTCTGCGCATAAAACTTCTTATGTGGTTCAACGCTCTTCTTTACCCATTGGTGTTGTGGTGAATCTTGTCCTTCTGCGTCATCTCTTGTCTTAGCTACTCTGGGCGTAACTATGTTGATATTTATTCCATCATCCCTTTCTTCTGTAGAAATCCATTCAACATTTTGATTGTTATGATTTCTCTTTTCTTGGATCTTCCCCAATAGTGTCAGACAATATTTTGTGTCATGGTTGGATGCACGACAATACATACATGTCGCAGGTGGAAGTGGACATTCTCTTGCATAGTGTCCTAGTTGTTGACAGTTATGGAACACCACCGGTCCTTTTCCTCTTCCAAAGCCTCCTCTACCTCGTCCTCCACCTATGTATCCAACTCGATCTCCTCACGGTGCGTTGTACTGTGGAACCGGGTTATACTGCACAGGATTACACTGTGGTTATACTGCACAGGATTACACTGTGGAACCGGGTTATACTGCGCAATGTTATATTGTTGTGGTGGGATGTTATATGGGGCTTGTATTTGGTTAAACTGTGGTGTATCTTTCCCTGTCATCATCTCTTCCTGCACCCTATAAGTATCTGATGTTCTTTCCCTCATCAACTCCATTGCCCCGCAATCTTTGTCATCATTTCCTACTGACTTGCAAAAGTTGCAATATGAACTCTTAGGCACTGTTTGGTATTTATTCATCATTAGGAAGTGATATGGATCATGCCCCCATGTATTACAAATCTCACACCATATTCGTCCTGATGGAAAGTGGTTTGGCAGTCTCGTTTCCATGTACTGCGCGAATGTTTGGCATTCGTTCTTGTGGTGTCCTTTTGTCCTACATATGGTACACCAAACAACTTCTCTTTTGTCCTTACTCTTGTTTTGGTTTAATTGAAATGTTATATTCTTCAGGTCTTCCTTGAGCTCCTCTATTGTTGGATATGTCTTCTCATATTGGTTCTCTTCTAGTTGCAAGGCTTCCTATAGAACCTCTTCCTGGGTCTGAAACTTTTGTTGTCTCAAGGGGTATCTCAAATGTGGTAGCAGTGAATTGACAAACATATGCCTATGTTGCATATTTGCCATGACATACTTCATCTTTCCCTTCAATCATTTGAATCTTTGTTCTATCTCCCAAACAGATTCTCATGGTTTCTTCCTAATCTCTATCATGTCATTCATGTATTGATCCTCTGAGCTAGGCTTCTGGAATTCATTTATTAGAAGCTTCTTGATATCCCCAATCATTTTGGTTGTTCCTGGTGGACTTTTTGCAGCTAATCTCACATACCAATCTAGTGTGCGGTATCTTAGAATGATGGATAACTCTGCAAGTTTGGTATCCTCATCTGTGATCTTCTTTGCTTCCCATATTTTTTCACAGATAAACAAGTGTTTCTCAGGGTCCTCCAATGCCTCTCTCTTGAATTCTAGTAACCTAATTGTGGGATCATGTCCTTCCATCCCGAATGATAAAATGCTACCTCTGTGCGGTGTATCTCCTTGAATGCTACTTCTTGAACTCGCTCCCCTAGTCATTTCTCCCTCTATAGATGTACTTCCTGTTGCGTTTCTTCCACTGAAATTTCGTTGTCTAAACGGTGGTGTTATTTTTGGTGTATTAGCTACACATGGGTTTATGGGTTCCACACTGCCACTGATATGGATAGCGATTCTTCCTCCGGTTTCTTCTCTTGGACCTTTTGTCTTCCTTTCATATTTCACATATGATTTCCTTAATATGCTCTAGAGATCGATGATCCTCTACCTCTTCTTCATCACTTTCCAAGCCTTCCCTCGCAATTGTGGCTCTCTTCTTATTGTTTATCTTATATTTGTAGGGTACTCCACTGCACGTTCTTCCATCTGTTTCCATGATCTTCTTGATCTTGTATTCCTCCATCATGATTGGATCCAAGGCCTCCTCCTTCTTTCCTTTATCCATCTCTTCCTCCATTTCTCCATCTCTTGTCAGTTCTTCCCTTCTTCCCCCATGCACACAGGGAAGTTTAGTTGTCTAAGGCCATCATCATTACACCTTTGTTATATCATAACATCTTGATGGAAGTGTACAACTATCTAATATACCTACCTCGACATCCCTTCAAGAAATATTTCTTTGCTGTGTTGTAAGACTTTGTAGTATCTACTGCAAATTCTGTGATAAATGCTGCAACAATGTTGTTTAACCATAAATCTACTACACGCGTAAACTTATTGTCAATTTGTTGTAACTGCGCAATCTCAGCAGGATTCCATTCTAGCTGTCGGATCTGATTTTTAGGGTGGTTGTATTTCAACCTCAATATCCACTCCTGCAACACATGTGGGAAATCATATAAAAATACTTCATGCAAGTCATTGAATACGTACATGTCCAAATATTTTGTGGTGTTAAATTTGGTTTTCTATTATCTTTCTACGCAAATTCCAACTCCTTTGTTTTCAATCAGCTCTCGATATTTTCCTTCATTTTCTTCCACAGTCTCAACATCCCCTTTTATATTCTCATTCTTTTAACGTTGTGTCATATGATCTTCACGACTCTTCAACAGATCTCATTCACTCAATCCATTTCTGTTCCAACCAACAACAGAACCATTTGTTGGTTTTCTACTTCGTCCTGGCTATCATTCTTGGGCTGACTGAGGTTCAGGTCCTGATTTGGTTTCCTACAAAACCCTGCTTAAAAATATCGTTCCTCCTAGTAACCTAGAAGGAAACATAATGCACATGATGCACTGCGCAGTCTCACCCAAGATATTTCTTAGGGGTGGTTGCAACGCTCAGGTTCTTATAGCCTGGGAGTGAGTGGGGATCAGTGAATGCACCCTTTGTGGTATTCATTAAATTACTAGATCATACACCTATATTTATTATAATGTTACTCTTACTCATGCATGTGAGATACCAGATCTAACTAATTCATTCATTCATTTATCTAACATCTAATCATCAACATCAAGAAGATACATAACATTCAGTCACATAACACATGGTCTACTCTGGTTCACCCCTCCTGGGCTACGTCCACAACGATTTGGCTATTCTTCTCTTTTATTATCTTTGGTCCAAACTATAGTGTTGTGTGCATTTAAAATCTTCATCAAATTAGGTTGAGATCTTACAATGAGGCAGACTAGATCGCACTAGGCTCCTTAGCCTTCGATCTAACCCTCAAGATATACTCTCATCCCTCTCCTCATCTCAACAACTTACAAAAATAGATCGGAGTAACAATACGATACAACAACAATCCACATGACCTCCTACTCCAAACCTCAGAACAATAGAACTCTCTACCGAGAATAATCGAATTGAACCCAACAAACCCCTTACCTAGAGCTCCTAGGTACCTATTCATACATATTTTTGGCTTACCAACCATTACATTCTCTTACCAAAACCCTAGCCCTATCCTGGCTAGGTCTTCCTGCATGCGTTCCTCACATGCCTTCCTCTTATGCATACGTGTATGTTTACATGTGATTCTTTTCCTGCATGCATGTCTTCCTTACACGTGATTATCCTTCTTCATGTGCATCTGCCTCCCACATCGATCTTTTCCCTCAAAGCCTGCGCCCAACAAAGGGCATCTCCCTATTATTGCAGGAAGGTTTATAAAAAAACATGCACCACCTATCCATCCAGTTTTGACTAATCTATGGATGGATGCACCAGTCAATGGATATGTGTTGGCACAGGGGCAGACCCAGGGTTCAACGCTACAACAACACACCAAGAAAGCCATAACTACTGGCCCTTTCAGTAACACCTGCGAAGCAGATGAAGTCTTACCCGAGGTAGAGGTAGGGGTGGTTGCAAGACTCAGGTGTCTGCAACCTTAGCTGGGACACAGATCTGTGATTATAATGCTTAATACAACACTTAGCACCGTCAGTTCCTCAATATTAAATCACTATTCACTTCGCTGATAAAATAGAGCTTCGCAACATTCACACTAATCTACAGTATTTAAACACTTAGCATATATAGATGGATCAGAATGATCATATCAAGCACTAAGCATGACTATCTAGATCAGATCTAACATTCTCACATATGATAAGAACAAAGCATAAAGATATCTATCTAAACATATCAGAGCACTTAGCATATAACATATGAACACATCAAGACAAATCACAAAGCACATAACACGGTGTTTAGGTGGTTCACCCCCACCCTGGGGCTATGTCCACCAAATCTTCTTCTTTATTGTGTTCAGTTAATCGGTTACAAGTACAAAGCCATCAAAACCCTTACTCCACATAGAACAAAAGATCTTCACAACTCGTTAGATCCTTCTTCCTTGCGTTACAGTACTAAGCTCTCCACAATCTGCTATAAATACCTTCACTTAGCTTTGTAAGTCTCTTACAGTCATGCAAAAATCACTTATAGAGTCTACTCGCACCTAGCATACATTCACATCACATAGATGCATTATTCTCTCATCTTGTTACATTGCCTATCCTTCTATTTATACATACAAAATAGGCCTAAACATGGGTAAACCCATGGGTTGACATCCCATTCTCGTTACATATTCCCAAAAACCCAAAAAGGGGCCCAAAATGTTGGGTATGTGTTATATTCTTTGCACGAGTAGTAGTGTCTGAGTGCTTGCGCCGGGCGCGCAGGGGGGTAAGAGGGGGGTGCAGGGGGGTGGAGCCCCCCGCGGGGGGGTTGGGGGCAGCGCCCTCGAATTTTTTTTTTTGGGCCGACATATTTTCGTCGAGCCGACATATTTCCGGGACCACATGATATTAGGTGGTTTTTTGGCACATGGTTTTTTGCCGATGGTTTTCTATTTCCGGTTAAGGAATTAGGGTTTTGGACTAATCCAGGTCATTGGGTTAGGGTTTTGGATGCCGCTGGCTCCTATATGTCTATTGTATTGTAAACAATGTAACACAATTGTATGAATATAATATATGCTGGTTTTCCCGGTTTGGGTTTCCAGGTGAAAAATCTCTGTGTAATGTTTGTATTTGCCATTGTATCTTTTCTGTTCTTTTCTGAATATCGATTTGTAGTAGATATTGTACAAGGTTAGAATTTACATTTGGTATCAGAGCTTTATTGGCTTCAGGGGGACGCCTTTGTCGTCAAGGGTTTGGCTCGGGACTTTGATAAGCCTTGTTACAGTGGGAGATCTACGGTATTGTTTTTTCAGGTGAAAAGAAATGGCAAGCAATTCGAAGATGGATATCGAGAAGTTTAATGGGAAAAGCTTTGAGCTGTGGAAGCTCAAGATGGAAGATATTTTGGTGGAGAGAGATCAGTGGATCACGGTAGATCCAGGTACGACACCTACAGGAACTTCTGCAGATGACTGGAAAAAGATGGATCG
>ML797482.1:102357-115527 GCA_009831015.1 Picea engelmannii
CGCAAATGTATATATAGCGACAGATGTAGATATGAGATTGAAATGTATACCTGATCGGAAATGCGGAGTCGTTAGGGTTTTAAACAAACCCTAACCAAACCAATCCAATCCAAAATAGCTAATAGAATAAGTGTATCTAATGTTGGGATGGATGGTGAGGGAATAGGTGAACCGAATCCTTTAGTGCGAGTTCTGTAAACGTAGCTCTACTAGTAGCACAAACTCGAGGCATTTTCAGGTTAGGTTTGCAAAAACTACTCCACCATGCTGGATCATGCATCACTTCCACTCATTCTGATTTATTTAAACAAAGTCTGTTAGAAATAATTTGAAGATGATACATCATCTTGGGTCATGTTTTATTTTCATATTTCATTCACCATTATCAAAGGTTATTACTCACGTCTCTACTTGAACATCTAATCCACTTAGATCAATGAGGTAGACATGATGTTTAATTAGAAAGAATTACGATTTTTATTAAAAGTGATTCTATTTATCCCTTCATTTAATTGAAAAAAGCATTGAAAGACCAAAATTGTTTATTATGCACGCACACGCATGTCCACATTCTCAAAAACGGGGTGGATATTCTTACATATTATTTAAAAGAGAGATAAGTCAACATAACATTAAAAAACTTGTCATTGGTTGAAAATTTGGGTTTTAATTAGAGTGTTTTCTTGTACGTGTTTAAGGTGGCCAAGGGTGGTTTGAAGTAGGTCCTATGGTGGAGGATTAATATGGTCGGAGACGTGTACTTGCTGGTTATTCATGGCAGCAAGGAGGTGTTTAGTTTCAAGAACTTCACCTTCACAATGGACAAGGCATAGTGTGATTTGAGTTTCTAGTCCTCTAAATTGAATTATTGTGGATGTCTAGAGTGAAATGATAACTCTCATTGTTAGATTTTTTAACCCGATTTTCATATTGTGTTTTTTCTTTTTCCCACATGAAGACAAAGTAGGTCACACTACCATGAGTCTTGTGAAAGTCGTTATCATATTACTAGAGGCAATGCTTTAAACCACAAATCTCCCCAAATGCATAACAACAATAACAATAGTGAGCCATGGAGGTTACTAGTGCCTCTCTAAACTATTTACCAAGGTTGAGCCTCCAACACTGTCGAGAGCTAACAAGGATCCTAAAGAAAGAACACTAATGACTAACCCACATGCAAACATTCCCCTTATAGTAATCACCATTGCTTCCTTCAAGGTGAGAAATGAGAATGATTAATTCCAAGGTTACTCGCTAACGCTCTGAATAAGGAAATTTGAAGACAATGATACCATTCATAATGGCTCTCACAACACAAAGAAATATGGAGAGGGGTATTTGAGAGACAGTTATTCCCCGTTTCCTTCTCAATCATTTTTGATGTGACAAGTGGAGGGGGAGTCTATCACTCGATCTTTTAAGTTTAAATTTATGAAAAACATTAGGGGGAGGCTTAAGGACCCTTATTAACCTATTCTAGTCCCTTAAGGACAATTATTCTTTGGCTTGAGTAACTCCAACATGTTCCACAAGGTTCTTTGTTGTGTTAAGGAAGCATTTTAAGTGAAAGAAGAAGACCTTTTGGAGTTTTTGAATCAAGTGGAAATTGTCTTGACAAAACGAGCCACTCAAGGCACTTTAAGAATAATCAAGGAATCACCAATAATAGTCACTTTGTTATGAACCAAAGGGGGAATATATAGGGTTAAATGTACATGTAATGTGTAAATATATATGTAATAGGGTCAACCTAATAGTAAAGGGGCCTCATGTGTAGGTGTGAATAGGTATCTATATATATCATGTATTCATTATTGTAGACATGTGAATTGTGATGTATGAAGGTATTTGGTTATGTGGAGGAGGTTCTCCTGTTATTTAAGGAGTTATTGTGTAACTTATCTATCTTGGAGCTTTTCTCCACGCTCAAATTTTGTATATGGTGTGTAATTATTTTATGTTATGATATCTTAAGAATTTGGTTGTTACATTTGGTATGAGAGCATCGATCCTAGGGCTTTGATTTCTCAAGCAGGCCATCTTATCATTTTTCTTATAACATATTTTTGGGGCCAATTCATACAGTGAAACTCAACAATTATTTATAACACACACAGAGATATCTCAGGTAAAATTTTCAGCTTCTGGGTCATTATACATTCAGAGATATACCCTGTGGAAGATAGGGTTTTTGACTAGTCTTATAACTAGTCTCAAATAGGTGTATCAGGTAAAATGGTCATATATTCCTTGAAAAGGATCCAAATTCAGTTAGACCAGTTTAATTGGAAGGAGGACAATCCTTAGTATTTTGGGTATGAATTTCATAATCATTTATCCAATATTGGATGTGTGACATTCTGTAAGCGTTTTCTCTCCAGAATAGTCCAAAATTCAGAAAGGTTTGGGAAAGTTACCCTAACTTCCTCTTGGAACATTGAATATTGATCAGACCCGTGGCATTGCAGAGAATACATTTCAGAGTACTACAAGCCAAAATTTTGGCTCATTACAAACTTTGGTAGTGGATCGTTCAATCAATAGTTGGAGGCATTGGTATGCCACAAAGGCCTCTACCTCATTGTTTGTGGTATACATTATACACCATGTGGAATTAATATATGTATCTCCTTTGATATCTACAATGATTCCCCTCATGCATACCACCCTTAGAGTTTGTTTGTATACCCCATAAAAATTAAGGATATGATGTCTTGTTTTCAAAATCCATACATCAAACTATTACTTCCCTATGCAATTTTTCTAATTCTTTTACCTTGGTGGGAAGGGGGTATACCTTTGACCTAGTATTTTGGTGATTTCATAGCAAAGAATGAGGCCACTCTCTTTCTTGGAGCATGCAAGTAATATCAAAACTAGGCCCAAGCCATTTTCTATATTGGTCTCCTTCAACAGTCCTTGTGCTACTTCAATGATATTGTGCACCCATGTGCATGACACATGTGGTCCAAGTGGAAATAGGTGGCCACCCAAACCCACCACATATCTATGTGTTACTTCACATGTTACTTCTATCTTCATTTCATTCCTAACATAATCTAGATAAGCGATATCCAAGAAATTTTCTCTTTATTATTTTTCTTTGCATTTCTTTGATGAGGTTAGGTTATAGAGTGTTGAGACTCAAACTAATTGATCCCATTGAATAATTCCCTCATCACCCCAAGAAACCTCACATGGTGGAGGATAAGAAAGATAATGTAGTAGGACGATATCATATCAACATTTTTCTTTAGGAAGTCCTTGAGTGAAAAAGGAAAGAGATGATGGATAATTTCACACAGATTCTTTGACAACTTCTAATGGTAATGAAAGCATCTTTGACAAGAACTCAATTCAGAGGTATAATTCCCTTCAAGATACAAGTTAACTTATACATTTCTCTATTTGAAGGAAATATAGATGTATATGCTTTAGATTAATGGTTAAGTATGCGAGAAGGTTATTTCTATGTTCATATTTTTTCCAATAGTGAGAATGCAATTCCCTCACTACTAACCCATAAAATTTTTGTTGATACCATCTAAGCTAAATGCATGCATCAAAATTTAACATGAAACTAACAACATTTTTAAAACATGAATGTATCTCAATCAACATTCAGAAAAAAACATATAATTTCTCAAACTCAGAGTATACACACAACACATAAAACCCTTAATTAGAACAATGAAACATAGATAAAAACACTTATATTTTATCAAAAGATGTGCAACTGGTTGCAGTGGATGAACGTTCCTCCCAAATGTAGATTTTTTTCTCCAAATATAAGCAACAAATCACCCTCAAGTTGGGACTACAAATCCATAAGAAAGGGTCTCTCTCAGAACCAAATACAATCCCACAACAACTTGGTTATCCTAAAACTATCACAATCCACCAGATATCTTCCTCTCAAACTGCACAACCCAAGGAATGGGACCCCCCTTCTCTAAAATAATTCCCTCATGCCCTCCCACTTCCCTCAAGGTATCAAACATAGGTTGGATAGGAATCTCTCTTGTCGAGGACTCTAGGGATGCCACCTGCCACAGGAAAACTCACAACAAATAAACTCACTTCTCTAGGGTAATTTATTACATATAAAACTCACTCTATATGCTTAATAAAATACATATTCATGTTATTATAACTCCAATAAGATACCCTCAAACCCCATTATTTATGACTTCAAGCTCCAACACTCTCCACAATCTTGCTGCTCCCAAAATTTGTTGATGATTGTAGCTTCATGATACATTCTCCAGATCGTACTCCTATAGACTGAGTTGAGATGATCTGTGAGAATGACCATGTGATGGGTGAGTCATACTCCTCTTGAATGAGTTGATATGACGTCTGTGGTTTATTTTTGTGTTTTTCTGGATTGATTTGAGATGACTTGAGATGGTCTCCTGTCAGACTCCTATGGACTTAGTTGAGTCGATTTGAGATTTTTCTCCAGATCATATTCTTATGAATTTACTTGAGATAATCTATTGAAAGTGATGTCCCTATGGTTGAGAACATGTGTACATGTCCCTAGTGGAATATCACTAGAGGATGTGTGTGACACCCCTTGATATATTGTAAAAAACTAAGACTATTGTGAAACCCTAATCTGTATTGTAAAGGGTACAAGTCAACCCCACTATGTAAAGATAATTAATATTGTGTAAAATATTAATGATATTATTGATATGTATAAGTCATCCATATTGTGCCAATAGACACATCTATTGATGAGTTAGTTCATGTATTTATAAGAGAGTTAGATCCCCATTGTGGATCACTCACTCATTATGTCATTCTCTCAACGTCAACTTGTAAGGTTGAAGTGCACACTTCTCTTAGGTGCAAGTTTTATTGGTCATAGAAACACCCTATTGTGTGCTCTAGGGTTTGTGGTGTGAGGGATCTTCTCTTGGAAATATAGTAAAGGGTTGTTGGGTTTTTCCCTTTGTTGAGAAGGGTTTTCCCAGGATAAATTCTTGTGTCTTGTGCATGGTTATTCTTCTAGTGATCTTGGTTGTTGCAACTATTGTGTTGATGCATTGTTTATGGTTCAAGTTCATGCTAAATTAAAAAGGAAACTACATGTGATTGAGCTTGCATCTAAAATTCAACATGGTATGAGAGAAGTGTTCTTGAAGATGACCTATTGCACATCAATGAAGGCAAACCATGGAAGTTTGAGGGATGCTAAACCCTTATCGTTGGTGTAAGGAAAGGGATGAACCTTTTCTGGTGAAGTTTGATATTGACTATGGGCCTATTGGCCTCATTCGAACCTTGATTAGGGTATTAAGGCAGAGACCACTTCATGGAGAATTCCCTCTAGGTATGTCGCAACTAGAAGGATCCCTAACTGTCCCCTAACAAAATTGCAGACTAAATTTTGTGGCAGATATGAGGCTATGACAACAAGAAACCCGAGGAAGTTTTAAAGTGACTTCCGAAGAAAATTATGAGGTAAATATGAGACAGTCTTATGGTTTTTTTAAGGCAGTCTCCGTGGTGGATCTGAGGAAGCTATGTGGAAGGTCTGAGGCTAGTTTTACGTAAAAAGGTGATTTTTCTATCAGCTTATATAAGTCTGTTCCAGGAAGGTTTGAAGTATAAATTATGAGGAAACTCTAGACTTGTTCTGAGGCCCATTCCTTGATAGAAATAAGGTGGTTGTTATGAAGAATTTTTTTAATAATTCTGGATCAATTTGTGTGGTGAATCTGCAACTATAACAAAGTGAACAAAGGCAGATCTGAGATCTTTATCACGACGATTTTTTTATGAGGCAATGAGGCATACTTAATGTGAAGTTTTAGGGAGAAGTTTGAAGCCATATTTTGTCATAACCAAGCGAATATTGAGGAGAATCTAGGCCAAAATTGAGATTCATCTTGGGAACAAGTTTCAGGCTTGTTACAGGAAGTATATCTAAATCTGAGTTTGAAGAAATTTTGAGTAAATTTCTGAAAACATGTTTCAAGAATGATCCTTGACATGACTTTTGAGTGTGTGCTATAAGTGCACCTTATTCAAGCTTTAGTGGACATCGAGGAGACTAGAATTGCATCTAGTGATGTGCAAAGTTTCAATCCATTTCCACTATCCAAATCATTGTCCTTTGTGGAAGAACAAAAATCAATATATTGATCAAAATCCATCTCAAAATAAGTCAAGGAATGCAAGAAAGAACAACGAGGAGTTATTCTCTATCTCATCTTTCTCAAGAGGACCAAAAGAAATATTGACCATGATCGTATACTAAGGTAATCTTTGTACTAATTTACTTAATCAATTTCATCATTACTATGTAGTAGCTTGCTTTTGACCTCATGACTTGGACGATTATCCCTGGTACGAGAGTCAATTTTTTTTCTTGGTTTGTTATTATCCCTAATACAAGAGGCCATTTTGGTTGTTATCCCTACGAGAGGCCATCTTGGTTATTATCCTTGTACGAGAGGCCAGATTTATTATCTTGTTATTGAAGGGTCATGATCCCTGGTACGAGACCCCATATTCCTCCTTGCTTAGTAAAGTACTATAGAGGCAATAGAGGACTTGACAAGGCATGGGATCTCTTCAGGATAGAAACACAGGAAAATGATGATGTCATAATTTCCTCTAGGACAGATGTTTATCCTTTAGACTTCAGAGGGACTCACTTGACTCAAATGGATTCAAATTATTTTAGAAGAAAGTAAAGCATATTTGAAGGCATATCAGATCTACATCCATGGTCAGAGAAAAATCAAGGTTAGTAGATATTTCACCTTTGAGGAAGATATATCCTTCCGAAGATCCAAAGAATCTCATATGGAGATTGACAGGGAGAAGAAAGAAGAGACAATACCTTATCCCCCTTCAACAGTTCAAAGGGAGACAATTATTGATCCAGTTGATCAGGTAGCTCCAGTTGAGGTTCCCAGAGATATTGTTGGCACAGGGGAAGACCCAAGGTTCAATGTTAAATAGCACAAAAAAAAAACCCTGACTATCGGCCCTTTCGGCAACACCTTTGAAGCATGCACAGTCTTACCCAAGGTAGAAGTAGGGGGGGTTATAGGACGTAGGTGTCTGTAACCAAGATGGGACACATATATGTGATAATAACACTTCACAGAATATTTGGTTAACTCTTAGGAATTGACATGAATTAGTTTATTAACCATATTAACATCGCAGAACATAATCAATGATAGATATAGCATAGTAACAACCAAAAATTATGCACGTTAACACTTAACACTTAGCACTGTGAATCAAATCTAGAATTTTAACATAAGAAAATAATTTAAGCAACACATACATATCCATTACACATCCTAATCTAAGCACTAAAAAAAACATAATAGAGATAGCATTGCACAAAGAAAACCATGTGACTCCAGATATATGTGGTTCACCCTAGGGTGGGGCTACGTCCACAAACTGCTTTGCCTCTTTATTATTCTACAATATCTTATACCCAATCACTCCTGTGCACTGAGCCACATAGTCGAGCTTCACACAAGACTGGAGATATGCGCACTAAGCACTAGATCCTCCTTCCAAATCTAGGTCAAATGCACAGATCCAAACCCTCTATCATAGCATTTAGCACCTTATACAAAATCATATTCGGGCAGAAAGCCTCAGCGCACATCCGGTCCTTTGCACAAAGCGCTCAAACTACTTTCACTTCTTTATCTACTTATACAATACATTCTTCTTTATTTATATTTTACAAAACCTTGCAATAAGGCCTAAACAAGGGAAAACCCATGGGCCGACATCCCATAAAACTATTACAAAAACCCTAGAGGACCCTTTACTGGGTCCACCCAACCCTCAAAATTGTTGAGATCCATGATCTCATCTCCACCTGGGCGCTCCTTCTTCGACCATCGTGTCGAATTCCAAAAGTGGGCCAAAACTGACCAAAGTTTCCCCAAAACTTGGTCAAGGGCCAACAGGCCCCCAACACTCACTTGTGACTCATCCCGAGTCACTCAGGTCCGGACAATGCTACTTCAAAATCCTTGATATTAACTTGAGTTGCCTTGCCTGAGCCTCCTGCTGAGCAAGTTCCTGGATTGTCTTCTCTATAACAGGACCTTCCAGGCATTGTTCTATTGTTGTGATGACTTGATCTAATAACGATTCCTATCCATCAATCTCCTCGAACACCTTGCAAGATTCATCTTTCATAGGTTGTATCTTCTGCGTTACTTCCATTACCTTACCCTAGAGGGCAGCGATATGCTGCTATACTGCACGATGCTCCTGGGATCTCTTCATTCTTTCCACTGTGATGAGCAACTTCATCTGCGCCTGCAACGAAAATGCTTGTTGTTGCACCTACTGTAACTATGTTTCCAACTTCCTTAACTATGGATCCTCGGCGGGGTGGTCATATGTCTGGGTGCTTCTATCACTTAATTATTTTCATTCCGAGGTGAGGGATCTTATACTTTCTACTATGTTTTTAGCGGTCTCCTCCCTTTGGTCACGCACTTCCTGCGGGGTGCTCGACACTGTTCGAGCCTCCACTTTTGTTATTCTAACCTAGAGCTACTGGATGATCTCTGCGAGCTTCACTATTTGAGCTTCGACTGACTCCTACTCCTCCTGTACCAAGCCTGGTACAGAGAGACATGCTTTACTTACCGCTTCTTTGACCACAACCTGCTCTGCAAGAAACTGCTCTTTTTTCCTCTGTAGTTGGGATGTTTCCTCCTGAAGCTTTGCCTGAAGCTCTTCTTTATTTCTTTCATAGCCAACTACACTATCTTGCGTTTCTCGTAATTGCACTAGGAATTCTTCCTTCTCCTTTTTCAAGGCTTTTGTAGCCTTCTCCTTCTCTTCCCGAGCTCTCTAGAATCGAGCTTTTGTTACATCCACAAGCCTTCTTAACTGGGTTGGTTCGTCCCCCAATTTTGTAGTTTTTGATGAGGCAGGTGTAGATGATGCAGTAGGTACTGCGTGGACCAAGAAAATATCTTGCTGCACTTCTTTCAATTCTCTCTCAATCCTTCCATATAACTTCTCCTTCCTCTCTCCATATTTTTGCAACATGTCTTCAGAGACGTCCTCCATAGCTTCGCAGACTAGACTGATGTCATTCTATATGAGAGTGGCCTCCAATTGTGGCTTATTGGCGTGTGTCTTCTTCCTTACTGAAGGTTTCTTCGGAGAAACCTTCCTCTTTTGCAGCGTCACTGTCCTAGAAAGGGGATCTTCCAATGGTATAGCTTCACCTCCTCCTTGCTCTTCTTCTCCATCATCTCATCCTCCCTGTCCTTCTGCTTCGTCTTCTCCTCCTCTTGGTGAGCCATACCAGTTATCTCTAGAAGTGTTGTCCTCTTCACCACTCTCTATGTGCTAGAATTCATCCTGCTTTTTCTTCTTCTTCGTCCCACTGGACTATCCAACATGCTAAACTCTTGTGACTATCGGGCTTCCTATGGTGTCAGTGTCGGATAATTCTGCATCGACAGCAGGTACAAGAAATTCCTTCGGCCATTACTTTGTAATATTCTCCATATATTCATCTGTCAGCTTGTAGTATGACTGTAATTATTCTTGGTGCTCATCTCGGTGATGTAGATGAAAAGGGGATCAACGTGAAAATTCATTATGGGTCGATACTGATGCAGGGTGCACGGTGTCATAGGTGGGAATGATTCGATGGCGACCTTTAACTGTTGATAATATCCATGAAACATGACATTGGACTACCACTACTTCATCATGTTGTTGGCATACCGTAGGGTGGAAAACTGAGTGGCCAGGGGCTCTGTAGGTTCGATCTCTAGGAAGGTATCTCCTTCGGTCATATGCCAAGCAACAAATGTGATCAATATGATCAACCAGTTGTAATGAAATTCATATCCCAAGTCCTGTCTTCACAACAATCCTTCTCTAGCTCATTGACGAGGTAGTTTGTCCAGTTCATCTGCATTCCTTCCACACCCTTTCCTATGAGGTCCACCACAAAACCAATGACCCATGTGGGGCATTTCTTCCTCCCTAGCTTGCCAGCTAAGAGTTGGAAAGTGAGGCGCACTGCGCCATCCTGTATAGAGGCTACCTTGTAAGCTCACTTTCCTTTTTCTACCTCTCCGTAAGCTTCTTTGATGCGTTGCGCTAGGGAACGGTCTAAGGCCTTCCCTAGATAAAACCGCTGAGGGTTAGGACCCTTCACACTTAAACCTGTGATCCAGTAGATCAACGTCAGATCCATAGTAATCCTCCAGTTGAGCCACAAATATCCTCCACTGTAGCATGTCAAGAGGAGTTTAATGCAAGCGTTAACCTCCTGGTGGTGGCCAAAATGTGGGATCTTCATCACATTCGACACGGTGGAATGCACCAACCCCTTAATCCATGGTTGTGAGATGAGGAGAGGTTTCTTCCCAGTTGTCTTCATTAATTAGTGGTAGGGAGATAACATGGCGTAGTTCTTCTAGTCTCCTAAGTTGAATTCATTGTTCTTCAATAACGGGATATGTCCTAACTGACTCCCAACTATGTGAATTCCTTCCGGAATGTATGCAGTGAACACAAAGTACTCAAAGTCTCGAGGGATATTGTCGTGGTTAACAGCGCCAACTAGAGGTGGAATATATTCAGGTAGGATCGATGGGATCTACTTTGCATTAGCCAAATCACCGCGGTGCTTACTTCACTGCTTAGTTACGGGGTTTACACAGTCGGAACAACGTCTAGTCGAAGGGGAATCCTTCAGTCCCCTATTCGACGACACCTGGATACCTTCGTATATCGGTATGTCATCCATTACCTTCTTAAGGACTTCCTCGAGAAACTTCTCCAATTCTCTAGGTTCGACAGACATTCTAGCTTTTAACAGACAGGCGGGGTAGACAAACAAGCATGAGGGGTAGACAAACAAACATGCGGGGTCTAGTTTCAGATAGCACAACTCAACACTTTGACAATTCTCTTCTTAGCTCAGTTAGTCACAGGTAGAAAAAAGTGGTCCCAACGCAACAACCGACGAATTAAATAAGCGGGGTATCGTGACGGATCTTCCAACGTCCAGGAAATGCTTCCATCAATGTAAATATGCTCGTTATGGCGTGGTCTCAATGTCCAAAGGCGGTCCATAAGCCCATAAATGTGTTTTCTAACCATTCCAGAGCATCATTCTAATGGTTGGGGAGCCTCCAACGGTTATATAAATTCGCCAGGTCGAAGTCCAATTCTGAGCGGACCTGTTATTCTAGTGAGGTTCAAATCCTGTGAACCTGCCTCCTGCGAGGTTCCAGTCTGCGAAGTCTTCCATCTAGTTTCTGTAACTTCTTGTAGATTTTCCAACTTAGCTTTACTTTTATTGATCTTCCTTGTCTTCTTTCCTGTTATTTGAGTCTCTCTAACTATTTATGGAATCCTCTTTCCATTCTTATTCTTATCTTCCCCTAGTGTAGTGGCTTCGCACTATTGAGGTGCCTTAAAGATTCTGAAGCTGATATCCCTTTTATTAACACTTTGTGAGTGGGCATACTTCTTTCTTGAATAGATAAGTTCTTCAATCCTTCTTGAATTCTTTCAACCTTGATAGCTAATTCTCTTGCTTTTTGTCCCTTGTTACTTTGTTCAGTTACTTCGACTTATAACATAGTTACCAACTTAACGAGAACTCTACAGAGTTCTCGTTTTTTGGGGGTCAAGCTTTTTACCATGTTTTTAAAAATGGTGCCACTGGTAGCACCCCCTTCCATTTTTAGGTGGTTTTTTGATATTTTAAATTTTCAGATACATAATGTTTCCACTTTTTTTTTAAATCCTTGTTTTTTCATTTATTTACAATTTTTTTGTTTTATTTATTTTTTATTTTTTTATCAACAATGTTTTTAGTCATTTTTCCATGCTTCTTTCAATCTTAAAATATTTTTTACCATTTACATTTTTGAAAACATGATTTTTCCTCTTCTTAATTAATTTATGGTTTCATATTTTTTTAAATATAGTGGAAAATATCATTTTTAACACATTTTTTACCTTTACTTTAATAGATAGAAAATTATTGTAATTAATTAACACTAATTTTAAACATTTCGCAAAAGAATATAATTGAATTTTTTTTCAGATAAATTAAAACTAAAAAAAACTAAGAAAAATAAAAGAATTGAAATTTAAAAAGAAAGAAAAAAAATTAAAAAACAAATTCATATAAAATCTTTAAAAAAATTAAAATGGAAAAAAAAAACAGAAAAAAACAATTTTTTTTATATAAAAAGTAAAATATGGGAGGCGATGTCGTGAATCGCCCCTAGCCCCGTGCTCACAAGGTCCAGGTCTGGTGGTGATTCCCCAACCCCCGTGCTGAAAAGGGCTAGGTCTAGTGGCACCCATGGGACCTTGCACGTGGCGCCCATGGGAACTTGCAAGCACGGGAGCTGGAGCGATTCCTAGCATCGCCTCCATGTTTTAAGTGTTTTATATATATATATATATATATATATATATATATATATATATATATATATATATATATATATATTATGTCTTTTTATGTTTTGTTTTAAATTTTAATTAATTTTCATTTTTTTATTAAAATTTTTATTTTATTTTTGTAATTTTATGTTTTTTTCTCCCAGTAAATTTGGTCTCCATTTTATTGTAAACTACCACATATTCAAATTTATATTTTGAATTTCAATATGATTCCACTATTTAACATATTCTTTATTTGTGAAAACTTGTCACATTTATATTTAAATTGACAATCTTGACTTGAAGGTGATGTACTGAAATAAAAAAATTACATCAAAGATGGGTGACTTTTTAGCAACCACAAAGTATCTTATTTTAAGGTGTTTAAATAGAAAGAATTCAAACCAATAATGAGTAATTTTTTTAGTGGTATAGTAAGTGTTTTGTTTAATTATTTATTTTTATTGCTTATTTACTTCATAAATCAATGTAATTTTTCATTAATAAAAATACTCTTATAAAACCATGCTAAACATATTACTTATTTACTTCATAAATTAATGTAGTAAGTTGCATAACATGAAATATATAAAAATAATTACACTTGTATAACTTTAATCTTAATCTTTCAAAATATATATATATATATATATATATATATATATATATATATATATATATAATATTAAATCTTTCAAATATTAAATGACATATATTTTATGA
>ML797482.1:116402-194220 GCA_009831015.1 Picea engelmannii
TGTTTTCATGGCATTATGTATTATGTTGTGTTTGGAGTCATAAACTAAGATTTAAAAACTAAACATTTAAGGGTTGATTTCATGATTTTGTTTAGAGTAACTATGATTTCGATTACCACTTTAAAAAAAAATGTCATTTTAATACCCCAAATTTAAAATGGGTGCTATCGGTAGCAGTACATTTCAATTTGATGGTTGATTTTGAGGTTTTGGCTTTAATGGTACCGATTGCTCAAAATACAATTTCAAAATATCTTTAAATTTAACATTTTGAAAAAAAATAAAATCTGTAACATCTTTATTTTTAGGTGTTGATTTGAGGGTTTTTTTGAGCTACTGTCTAAGTTTTGAAGGACATGTTTGAAAAATGTTGTAATTTTGACCCTGTTTAAAAAAATGGTGCTACCGGTAGCACTACTTTTTTATTTGGGAGTTGATTTTGATTGTTTTTATGCAAAAATATGGGTTTTTAGGGCTAGAGTTCTCGTTTTGAGGTCACCATTCTCATTAAGTTGGTAACTATGTTTTATCCTCTCATTCTTCCATTAGTCGGTCTATTTTCCTAGCTATGAAATCCCTTAATTCTTGTTTTTTAATTTTTCTGTAGCTTCTTCTGCTTTCCTTCTGATACGATCCTTCTCAATCTAGGTCTTACCTAACAAATGCGGGAAAGGGGCGATGTCCCCAACAAACCGAATGACTTCAAATTCTTCTTCAGTCGATGTTTCATGAACAATAATAGGTACATTAGTAACTCTTCCACATAAGGTTATCATCTTTCCCTTAAACAAGCCTATCATTCCTAACATAGTATTCACTTGTGTTTCTTCATATTTCCCAAAATTTCCCAAGTTTCTTATGTCATAGTATTCACTTGTGTTTCTTCATCCAAGACATAGTATATGTCGAAGTCTTCTATTCTTGCACTTATGCGCTATTTTTCTTTCAGGATTTCTGATAAACTGACATCTTTATGAACATCCATCATTTCTTTCAAATGTAATAACGTAATCAAAACTTCCTCTAACCCTTTCTCTTTATGACTTTTTAAGATGCCCTTAGTCTCTTGACTTTCTTCATAGTTTTCTTGTCTCATGCTCATGTCTTCCACTTTAGAAATAATCCTTGGACAATCCTCAACCTCATGACCAACAACCTTACAACAAAGACAAATAGGGCCTACCTCAGGACATTCCTTATCAATATGTCCCGACCTTTTGCAATTATAACACAATGTCAGTCCTCTTTTTCTTTTAAATGTTCCCCAACCTTTTCTGTACTACGTACTTCCCCTAGGATCATAGTGTTGGAACTGTAATTTGCAAAAAATATTTCTAGGTTCCTGCATCCACTTATTAGTCCAAAAACTATTTCTATGCATAGGAATAACACATCTTTCTTTATTTCCATTATATTTACTAAAATCAACTCTTTCTTTCAGTTGCACCCTAGCCTTCAAACTAGGACACAATCTATTAAACATACCTAAGTTCATGCTTTCAAAACAAAAAATTTCACTTATCTTTCTCTTGCCAAAGCACAAAGCTTGCTTCTTTAGGATCTTACCTCTTTTCTTAAGATCATCTTACTTTCTTAGCACAAAGATTCACAAGTCAAGTAGAGTACTGTGCACTTCAGAAACATATCTATCCACATAGCTTCTCTTTTTCTTTACTTCAGTTCCAAGCAATCACAGTTCCAGGTCCCAGCAACAGAACCATTTGTTGGCATAGGGGCAGAACCAGGGTTCAACGCTAAACAACACACCAACAAAACCCCGAATACCGACCATTTCGGCAACACCTGCAAAGAAGGCAGAGTCTCACTCGAGGTAGAAGTAGGGGGGATTACAGGATGCAGGTGTTTGTAACCAAGTTGGGACACAGATCTGTGACAATAACACTTCACAGAATATTCATTTAACACTTAGGAAGTGAGATGCATTAGTTTATTAACCCTATTAACATTGCATAACATAATCAAAGATATATCTAGCATAGTAACAAACAAAGATTATGCACCTTAACAGTTAGCACTTATCACTGTGAATCAAATCTATCATTTTAACATAAGAAACATTTAAGAAACACATACATATCCATTACACATCCTAATATAATCACTAAGAAAAACATAATAGAGATACCATTTCACAAAGAAAACCATGAGACTCCAGATATACGTGGTTCACCCGAGGGTGGGGCTACATCCACAAACCGCTTCGCCTATTTATTATTCTCCAATATCTTACTCCCAATCACTCATGTGCACTAAGACAAAAAGTCGAGCTTCACACAAGACTGGAGATCTGCGCACTATGCACTATATCCTCCTTCCAAAGCTAGGTCAAATGCACAGAGTCAAAACCTCTATCACAACAATTAGCACCTTCTACAAAATCATATTCGAGCACAAAGACTCAGCGCACATACAGTCCTTTGCATAAAACGCTCAAACTACTTTCACTTCAATAGCTACTTCTACAATACATTCTTCTTTATTTATATTTTACAAACCATTATAACGAGGCCTAAACATGGGAAAACCCCATGGGATGACATCCCATAAAATCGTTACAAAAACCCTAGAGGACCCTTTACTGGGTCCACCTAACCCTCAAAATCGGTGATATTCATGATCTTAGCTCTGCCTGGGCACTCCTTCTTCTACCATCGTGTCAAATTTGAAAAGTGGGCCAAAAATGACCAAAGTTTCCCTAAAACTTGGTCGAGGTCCAACATACATTGTAGTAGGCTAGAAGAGGCATGCATGGGCTCGATAGACTCTATAGGAGGTAGAGGGACATGCAACTCCTTGTGGTGCATTTTGAGAGAGAAAGAGACCACATATATTTTCGAGCTATGTTTCAGCTATGAGCCACATCATTAATACTGAGCCTCCTTGTCATGGAGAAGTAGCAGATCAATAGGTCAGCAGGTTTGGAAATATTCCATGACAAAAGAGTATCAGTCCATCATGAAAAATGATGTGTGGGATATTGTTCTGAGACCGAAAGGGAAGTCTGTAATGACTTCCAAGTGGATCTATAAGAAAAAACATGCAATTGATGGAAGTGTCGAGAATTACAAAGCGATATTTGTGTCTAGAGGATTCTCTCAGGTGGAGGGAATAGATTATGAGGAGGCATTTGCTCTTGTTTCCTGATACACTTCCATCTGTAAGATTATTTCCCTTGCTACATCCATGGGTTGGAGACTACACCAGATGGATGTGAAGACAACCTTTCTCAATGGAGAGATTGAGGAATAGGTTTACATTGAGTAGCTAGATGGTTTTGTGATACATGAGAAGGATTCTCATGTGTGTAGGTTGAAGAAAGCCCTGTATGGACTAAAGTAGGCACCTCATGCATGGTATGAGAAGATTGATGGATACTTGATGAGTTTGGGATTCAACAAAAGTGTTGTTGATACAAACCTATACTACAACATTGTTGGTGACGAGTTCCTGATTTTGGTCCTATATGTTGATGACTTATTCCTCGCCGGTTTAGAAAGCATTATTGTTGAATGAAAGCATGCATTGACATATGAATTTGATATGAAGGACCTTGGTATGATGAAATACTTCTTGGGACTATAAGTGTGGCATAGAACTAATGAGATTCTCCCGAGTCATGGGAAATACACAATTGAGATATTGAAGAAATTCAGGATGACAGACTGCAAGCCCATGGCTACAACGATGGTGATGAATTTGAAGAAAATGAGCGAAACTTCTTCTGATTTATGAGATATTGATCCCCATATTTACACACAGTTGATTAGATCATTGATGTATCTGGTTAACACTAGACCTGATATATGCTATGCAGTGAGTGTATTCAGTTAGTTTATGAGTCAGCCAAGACAGACACACTAGATAGTAGTGAAGCATGTGTTGAGATATTTACGAGGAACAATTGGTTATGGACTGAGATATGTCTCTGGTGTAGACATGAGATTGCAGGAATATAAAGATGCAGATTGGGCAAGGAGTGAAGTGGACTAGAAGAGAACCATCGGTTGTTGTTTTACTTTTGGATCTTCCATGGTTTCCTAGTGAAGCAGGAAACATACTTCTATGGCTTTGAGTACCGCAGAAGAAGAGTACATTGAATTATGTGTGGCAGTTTACAAATCATCGTGTCTTAGCAAGCTCCTTCCAGACTTATTTGGAAATGAGATGTATTCCACCGTTCTCCATTGCAATAACTAGATATGTGTGAAGATCTTAGAGAATCATGTGTTTTACAATAAATCGTAACAAATCGATATCAAATATCATTACATCAGAGATATGTTGTAAAGGAAAGAATTACATGTGAAATACCTTTTTACACATGAGAAAGGTTCAGATGTCTTCACCAAACTTCTTTCCAGGACAAAGTTTGAGTACTTCCATGAGAGACTTGGCCTGGTGGAGAATGCCTCCCTACCTGAGAGGGAGTGTTGATGATTGCAGCTTCATGAGACATTCTCTAGATTGTACTCCTATGGACTGAGTTGAGATGATTTGTGACAATCCCATGTGATGGGTGAGTCATACTCCTTTGGACTGAGTTGAGATTATGTGTGTTTTCTCTTTTCATGCTCCTCTCGACTGAGTTGATATGACTTGAGATGGTATCTTGTCGAACTCCTATGGACTTAGTTGATTCGACTTGAGATGGCTCTCCAGATCATACTCCTATGGATTTAGTTGAGTTAATATGTTGAGAGTGATGTCCTTATGGTTGAGCACATGTGGACTTGTCCCTAGTGGCAGTGCACTAGAGGATGTGTGTGAGACCCCTTGTTATATTTTCAAAAAGTAAGACTATTGTGAAACCCTAATTTGTATTGTAAAGGGTACAATTTGACCCCACTATGTAAAGCTAATTAATATTGTGTAAAAGATTAATCATAATATTGAGTTGTACAAGTTGGCCCTATTGTTCCAATAGACACATCTATTGATGAGTTAGGCCATGTATTTATAAGAGAGTTAGATCCCCATTGTGGATCACTCACTCGTTATCTCATTCTCTCAATGCCAACTTGTAAGTCTGAAGTGCACACTTCTCTTAGGCACAACTTTTATTGGTCATAGAAGCACCCTCTTGTGTGCTCTAGGATTTGTGGTATGAAGGATATTCTCTTGGAAATATAGTAAAGGGTTGTTGGGGTTTTCCCTTGATTGAGAAGGGTTTTCCCAGGATAAATTCTTTTGTCTTATGCATGGTTATTCTTCTTGTTATCTTGGTTATTGCATCTATTGTGTTGCTGCATTGTTTATGGTTCAAGTTCAATATAAATTGAAAAGAAATTACATGTGCTTGAGCTTGCATATAAAATTCAACAAAATTGCATGTAAAAAATCTCTACAATAACCTTTCAAATTTCCCTTTTACCCATGCATGTTGACTCTCACATTACCAAAGGTTTATTGTACTCAAACCCATCCTCTCATTAACTATGTGAAGTGACTTTTCACACCAACCCCATTACATGCATTGAATTATTGGGGATTTGATACACTGAAAAGGAAATTAGAATTTTCATCCAAAATAATAATTGTAGAAAGTGGCTTGGGATTAATACCCATGAATAATTACCCTTTGGACCCTATGGACCCCCCCTCTCTTGTGGAAACTTATCCCCCATTACTTCTTTTGTTTCCGTCTGCAAGCAAAATTACATTTTATTTTATTATTACGATATACAATGCTTGCATCTTACATAGTCGGGCCTATGGCCCTACATCGTATTTAAATTATACATCACTAAAATCAAGATTAAAAATATGGATGTTACATTCCCTCCATCCCCTCCCCCCACTACAATTTGCACCATCTGTGGTGCACAACACCATACCAATACACATGCACAAAATTTACATCATAGTACTTGATACTTTCACAAGCTCACAACTATTGCAATAGTTCCAACCAACAAACTCTCAATCCCCTCAACCTGCACAACCCAAGGAAGTGTACCCCCTTCTCTACACCAAAGTTCCTCATGTTGTACCACTTCCCTTCTAAGGCTCCAACACAGGTTAGATAGAAATTCATCGATATGTGGATCCAATAAATCCAACTTCCAAAATGGAGCCTTTCACACTTTTATACAAATGTACATTTAGTTTTCTATGAAATTTGCAAAAAATTGTTTGTACTCCTCTTGCATGGTCTCCTCGTACCCCCATGTGGTGTCTTTAGGACTATATAAATTCCATTAGACCTTTACCAAGTCGATGTTTTTGTTCCTGAGCAATTTGAATTTCCAGTCTAGGATGTGCACTAGCTCCACCCAAAAGTCCCCTTCATGCTCGACTTGGATCAAAGTCCAATCATTCATGTGGTTACGATGAGACACATAAACATAGTATGAATTATCGTGGATGTAGGATATGAAAGCATGTATGCAACTAGGCCTATCTTCTCTAAAAATTCAAACATCCTGTAATATCTTACTGCCAATATCGAGGAACTTTCCAATCTTAGAGAGATTCTATTATCCTTTACTTTCAGAAACACATGCTCACCCACTTTGAATTCCCTATATGTCTTGATTTTTCCTTCATAACTATTTTTTTTGTCTTGTGAAACCTTCAAATTTTTCCTAATCTTTACCATCTATTCTTCCATTTCCTTTAACAGTTCTAGCTCAATCACTGCTTTGTCAACTCCGTTATCCCAAATCACTAGCATGTTGTATTTTCTTCCATACAAGGATTCAAACAAGCCCATCTTTAATGACACTTGACACCCGTTGTTATAATAAAAATCAACTAGATGAATGTATCTTCCCAGTTGCAAGGCTTGTCCATTACATACATTATCATCATGTCTTCAATTATCTTTTTAGTCCTCTTTGTTTACTTATTTGACTATATAGTATATGTTGTACTAAAATGAAAATTAGTGCCAAATTCCTTAAACAACTCCTTCCATAGATTATAATTGAACTTTAGTATTGGATTACTGAGAGGGGTGGTGAATCAATAATAACATAATTATAATCCTTTTTCTCCAAATAATCCAAGTGCTATATCAATGTAGAATTATTATCCAATAATGAGCGATAAGAAATGAACAATCACACACATACACAGTACACCGGTGTTTTACGTGGAAACCCAAATCGGGAGAAAACCATAGAATGTTTTTTCTTATATGTCTTGAAGAATTACATTCATTGGAAGCACCAACTTCCTTTGTTTTCTAGCTGCAATTGGAAGGAGGCTCCAACTCCATAGTTTCTCAGGATACAACCTCAGGGAAGCTCCAACTCCCCAATTCTCTGGCTACAACCAGAAGGAGGCTACAACCCCCTACATTCTTCGGCTACAACCAATTTTCCTTGCCCCGTCCAACTACCTTGAAGTAGAAGTAGAATGATGGAACCATTGTCAACCTGTCACTGTGAGATATACTGTTGTACAACTATATCAACCTGTACCACTGACATGTATCTAAGCTGTACAACTACCCTGTAATCAATCTATACCTAAACTGAACATGTATCTACAAACATACAACAGGTACACGACCTGCAGTGATGCATCCAATGTATGTACATGCTCTATTTGCTATTCATCTCGTGTATGTACGCGCCTTATCTGTTATGCAGCATGCGTATGTCTTTTGGAACTAGGGTTTCCTTTCACTTGAAAACTTGTGACCCTCTGTAACTTCTTTAACATAGATCTGTATCATGTCACTGTATCCAGACTATAACTGTACCCTGTGCATGCATTCTCATACATAACCTTTACTCAAGACAAATATGTCTCTCTCTAGTCACATGCCAAGAAATACAAGATGTGCCTCAACAATAAGTATCAATGATGAATATACCAACACTGTATTTGAGTAGATATGACTTATCCAAAATATTCCATGTAGCTGCTAGTCTCTCTAGGAAGAATCCTCAAATATCCATTGCCATTCCTCATGCATACATCGAAATTCAACTATTCGTATAAATAAGACATACCTTTTGAACCAATGGATGGATATGATGTATCTGAGCACTTTAGATTTTCTTGGGAGCTTGATCTCAGAATCTAGAACCTCTGCATCTTCATCTTCTCAAGTTTCCATGGATTTATCAACATGTACTCACCTTATACACAGCCAGCCCACGTATGTACTCACCCAATTCACAGACAACCTGCGTACATGTACACACCCTATACACAGCCAGCCCGCGTATGTATGCACCCTATTCACAGACAGCCTGTGTACGCCTCAAAAAATAGGGTTTTTTGTATTTGCTGTAATTTCAAGAATTTCGTCATCAACCCTTCGTGCTACCTCAGAGGTTTTCCACTTTAGATGTACCCACAAGTATTTACAATAATATTTACACAATAAGATAGAGATACAATATGTACAAGTCTGTGTTTAATGAATGATCTTTGCCTCTTATTTATATCTTCATGTAGTCTTACACTTTCCTTATTTTAGTTCTTCTTCATTTAAAATAATTTCTTTTGCAAAGCACTTTGACCCTTGGGGTCTTCTATAAGACTTATGAGGGATTCTCCAACTTCATATGGTCATAACCCTCTAACCGTGAGGAGTTATGTGACATTCCACATACCACCGAAAATGGCATGACAAGAACTAGCCATCTAGGATAGTTTCACTGACAAATTCATTGTCCTTCATCTCATTATTCCACAATTAATCATGGGTTATCTCACTCCGCAAAGAATATTCTCGTGAGGGTTTTCACCATAAGGGGACTACTTTTGATTTCATCCATATTTACTTCTTATCAACCATGACAAGACAATAATGAGTCATCTTTGCATCAAACAAACTTGGGTCCATTACCCAAACCGTTTTTCTACCAGGATTTCTTCAAGGGTTGACATCAATGACAACCAACCTTAATCAACAATCTCCCCCTTTGGCATTGATGGCAACATTTTGATGAATTACTGAAAGCATATCACTCATGCTCCGCTTGGAACCATGCCTCTGTCCTCTGCATCTGATAAATTTGCTCCCCTGGAACCATGCCTCTGTCCTTTGCATCTGATAAATCTTCTCCCCCTGGAACCATGCCTCTGTCCTCTGCATTTGATAAATCTCTCCCCCTTTTTCATCAATGGAAAAGGTATCTTTCCATCCGAGGCTACCCCCCCTGACTGAACTATCCTCTTATGGTGCTTCCTCATGTAAATATAAGACATATAAGATATGCATTAAAAAAGAATTCATTTTGGAGTAGAAATTAACTCTGAGTCTTTGGCGAAGATATTCAAAGGCTTCTCGTGGAAGTGCTTTTGTAAATATGTCTGCCACTTGTTCTTTTGTGCCCACATACTCAACTTTGATGTCGTTTTCTGCAACCTACTCCCGTAGAAAGTGATACTTTATTGGAATGTTCTTTGTCTTGGAGTTCATTACTGGGTTCTTTGAGATACTGATGGCGCTTGCATTATCACAATAGATTGGAATGGGCTTATCATACTCAACCTGTATATCTGTCAGAGTTTGTTTCATCCAAAGAAACTGTGTACAACATGATGCTACTGCAATATACTTTGCCTCGGTTGTAGACAAAGATATTGTTGATTATTTCTTGATTATCCATGATACTAAACACTCACCCAAGTAGAATGTTTCTCCACTGGTACTTCGTTGGTCATCAATACAACCTGCCCAATCTGCATTTGTGTAGGCAATAAGTGATAGATTCTTTCCTTTTGGATACCATAATCCAAACTCTTTTTTTCCTTTGAGATATCTAAAAATCCTCTTCACTCCTAATACATGTGTTTCCTTTGGTGCTTCTTGAAATCGTGCCACCTGTCCAATTGCCTGCATTACATCTGGTCTAGATGTTGTCACATATAGTAGGTTTCCAATCATTGACTTGTATTTCCTCTAATCTCTATACTTCGAGTCATCATATTTTCTCAACTTGCAACTGGTTTGCATGGGAGTGATAATTGGTTTGCAGTCTTCCATTCCGAACCTCTTTAGCATTTCTTTGATATACTTGGTTTGAGAAATAAAGATTCCTTGGTTGCTTTTATGTATCTAAAGTCCCGAAAAGAAGGATAGTTCTCCAAGTAATGACATTTCAAATTCATTCTGCATTTCTTTTGCAAACTTCTGGCTTAACCTATCATCATCACTACCAAAAATAATATCATCAACATAAACTTCAAATAATAAAATATTACCTTGACTCACCTTGATGTAGAGGTTGTTGTCCGCACTTCCTTTTTTGAACCCTGCATGCTGCAGATACTTATCCAGTCTAGTGTACCATGCTTTAGGATCCTGTTTTAGACCATACAAGGATTTCTTTAATTTACACACATAATCCGCATTCTTTGACAACTGAAATCCTTCTGGTTGTTCAATGTAGACTTTTCTTCAAGTTCCCCATTCAAAAAAGTTGATTTTACGTCCATCTAATACATTTTAATATTTTTGGAGCATTCATAAGCTAAAAGAAAACAGATTGATTCCATTCTAGCAACTCGGGCAAATGTCTCTTCAAAGTCGATTCCTTCAACATGTGAATATCCTTTACATACCAATCTAGGTTTGTTCCTTGTAACTTGTCCATCTTCATTCAATTTATTCTTGAAGACCCACTTTGTGTCGATCACATTCTTATTCTTTGGTCTTGGAACCAATTCCCAAGTGTCATTTTTCTCTATTTGATCTAATTATTCATCCATGGCCTTATTCCAAAATTCATCCTTGTTGGATTCTTCAAAACAGTTTGGTTCAATTGTAGATAAGAGTGCTAGGTGTGTTTGTTCTGGTGAACGGATTCTTCTTCTAGTCTCAACTCCTACATCTTTGTTTCTGATAATCTGATCTGAAGGATGATTCTTCTGTACTCGTTTACTGGGTGTCTTTGGAGACATTTGTTGAACTTTCTCTTCTTCTTCTGTTGGATTCTCTTCATATTCCTCTTCTACTTCTTTATCATCTTCTTCTTCTTCTAAGGGATGTTTCATTGATTCATTTTCTTCCTTTGATTATGGTCTACCTGTTTCATCAATTGTTATGTTGATGCTTTCGACAACTTTGTTTAATATTAGATTGTAACACTTGTATGCTTTCCTTGTACTTGAGTAACCAACAAGTACTCCTTTGTCCACACGAGATTCAAACTTTCCCATTCCACCATATTCTCTTTTGATATATCATTTGTTTCCAAAAACTCTGAAGTGCTTTACATTTGTTGGTCTTCCTTTCCATAGTTTGTAAGGAGTTTTGTCAGTGTTGTTTCTAAGCATTACTCTGTCTTGAATGTGAACTGATGTATGCACTGACTGTGTCCAAAAATATATGTCAATTTCAAATCCATTAACATTGTTCAAGCCAGTTCTTGTACTTTCCTATTATTTCTTTCAACAACTCCATTCTACTGAGGTGTCCTAGCAATGAAAAAATTATTTTTTATTACATTATTGTTGTTGTAGTCCATAAATTCCTTTGAGGTGAAATCTCCTCCATTATCAGATCTCAAGCATTTGATTTTTGAATCCATTTCATTTTCAACCATCTCCTTGTAAATCTTGAAGTTTTGAAAACCTTTTGACTTATTCTTGAGAAAGAAAACTGTAGTCATTCTTGTATAATCATCAACTAATAAATTGAAGTATTTCTCACCTTTTAAGCCCTTTGTTTTAGTTGGTCCAACTAGATCAGTATGCACAATTTCCAGTGGTGTTGTCGTTGAATATTCCTTTGATTTAAACCTAATCTTTGTTTTCCTTCCTTGTTGAAAAGGCTTGCATAAAGTGTTGGTTGGTTTCATGATCTGGGGCATTTCTCTGATTGCTTCTCTTTTGCTGACTTTGACAAGGTTATCAAAATGTATGTGACCCATTCTTCTGTGCCATATCCAACTTTCATCTTCCTTTCCTAAACAACACTTTTCATTTCGAATTCCACTTAACACATATATGTTGCTTGAAGTTCTTGCAATTGTAGCAATCAATTTCCACAAATCTTCTCTTCTTATCTCACACTTTTGTGAATCGAAAGTGACTTTATGACCTTGGTCACACATTTGACTCACACTTAGAAGATTATGTTTCATATCTTCTACTAGTAGAACATTTTCTGCCTTTTCATTTTTGTTCCCAATTCAGACTATGCCTTTTCCAATGATTTTGGTTGAATCATCATTTCCGAAAGAGATTGATCCATCTCTTTCATTTTGTAATGTAAGAAACTTGTCTCTATCACCTGTCATGTGTTTTGAACACCCACTGTCAACATACCAACCACATTTCTTTTGCTTAGCTGTTAGAGAAATTGTGCATTCTTCATTGCTATACTGATCTTGCTTTCTTATCCATGTCCTTTTCTGAGGTTCCTGTCTATGACTATTGTCATTCTGTTGAGTTTCTTTAGGAGCGACTGTCATTCTGCACTCTTTGTCCATGTGTCCAAAATTGTTACATTTGTAACATTCCACTTCAGTGCTCAAACATTCAAACCTGTTCTAACTTCTTATCTTTGTTTCACTAGGCCTTTTTGAATAACCCCTTTGTGTGTGACTCTCAAAGTTGTTATTGTTCCTATTGTTAGCTCTTCAATTTACATCTTTATGTCAAAAATTATTACATTCATAACATAAACCAAAAAATATAGTTTGATACCTTGGAGTTGAGGATCTTCTGAAAGGAGGTGCTCTTGTGAATCCTTCTTCTTCTTGAGGCCTATCTGTCGGTTGTTGATTCTGAAATCTGAATCTTCTCAGTGGAGGAGTGTCCCTATAATTTTCCTTGTATATCTTCATATCCCCTTTGATTGTTTCTACATAGATTTTTGGATATGTTTCTTGCTCTGTTTTTTTGGAGCTTGATCCATTTTCTGTCTAATTGTATCCAAGTCCAGTTATGTCAAAATGAGATTTTTAACTGCTGATAATGTCATTCAAAACTTTTGAGCTATTCTGCATATTTTTCTTTTGAATATCCTTTCTTAATGTGACAATCTTTGCTTCCAAGTTTCCAATGATCATGTCCTTTTCTTCTAGATGTTCTTTGAGTGCTTCTTCAATTATTTTATCTTCTTCTATTTGAACCTTCAATTTTGTGATCATTTGTTCTAGTTCTTGAGTGTCTTCTTTCTTGTCTAGTTCTGCTTGTAATTTCTTGTTTTTTCTCTTTTCTCTTCTGATAACTTCTATGGTGCACATTAATTCTTCTCGAAAGTCAACTTCTACTTATTCAATTTATTCTTTGACTTCTTCATATTCTTCTTCGACTTCTTCATATTCTTCTTCGGAGTCTTCTTTTTCAGAGTCTTTTACTGCCATGAATACAACTCTTCCTCTCTCATTGTCACTCACTTCATCTTCATCTAATGATGAGATGTCTTCTTTGGTGCATAATCTTTTCTTGAAAAATTTCTTTGTAGTTCTTTTTCCTTTATATGTGTGTAATCGCGTAATTATAATCATTTATCTTTTTCTTATGAGGAAATTTGTTAGCAAAATTACCAATACCATCACAATTAAAACAAATTAAAGGAAGATTAACTCTATACCTACCGTCAATTCCCTTGTTCAGTCTTTTGACGAAGTTGGCTACTTCATCATCTTCCGAGACGTCACTGCTACTGCTATATTCTTCTTGTTCCTTTTTCTTATGCTTTGATCTTTTGGATTATTTGAAGGTTGCTTCTTTTATATCTGGATTTTCCTGTTCAGTTCTCATTTCATATGCTGTGAAGATTCCATGCAGTTCATCCATGCTTATTGAGTTTAGATCTGATATTTCTTTTAGTGATGATATTTTAGGGTTACATCTCATAGGAAGAGATCTTAGTACATTTTGAACAATTATAGATTCTTCAATTTCTTCTCCAAATCCTATGATTGCATTCAATGTTTCATCGACTCGTAAGCAGTAGGCTCCAATATTCTCATCTTCCTTCATTTTTAGTTGTTTGAACTGACCTCTGTAAGTTTGAAGATTTGTTGCTTTGACTTTTGTATCTCCTTCATAAATATTTCGAAGCTTGTACCAAATCTCTTTAGCGGATTTACAATGTGCAACTTTGGTGAATACCGTATCACTGAGACCATTCAAAAGTTAATTTTTGGCTTTGGAATTATTCTCACTGATTTTCACTGCTTTGTCATTTGTTGGTGGAAATGTTGGTGTTGTGTATCCATCTACAATTGACCGACAAACTTGAAATCCCTGTGCTTGTATATATGTATTCATCCTTATGCTCAAAAAATAATACTTTTTTCCTTAAAACTGTGGCATTCCATTTTTATACAAGTTGGTACTCTCCATGATCTACCTTTCAATGGTTAAACTGATTTCTGAAAAAACTTACTCTGATACCAATTTTTGGATTACTGAATCAGTAATCGCGTAATTATAATCCTTTTTCTCCAAATTATCCAAGTTTTATATCAATGTAGAATTATTATCCAATAATGAGAAATAAGAAATGAACAGTCACACACATACACAGTACACCAGGGTTTTACGTGGAAGCCCAAATTGAGAGAAAACCACATAATTTTTTTTTCTTATATCTCTTGAAGAATTACATTCATTAGAAGCACCAACTTGCTTTGTTTTCCAGCTACAACTGGAAGGAGACTCCAACCCCATATTTTCTCAGGCTACAACTTGAGGGAATCTCCAACTCCTCAATTCTCTGGCTACAACCAGAAGGAGGCTACAATCCCCTATGTTCTCTGGCTACAACTGGAAGGTGGCTACAACCACCTATCATTTCCCCTTCCAACCTCCCTGAAGTAGAAGTAGAATGATGGAACCATTGTCAACCTGTCACTGTGAGATATATTGTTGTACAACTATACCAACCTGTACAACTGACCTGTATCCAATCTGTACAACTGCCTTATAATCAATTTGTACCTGAACTGAATATGTATCTACAAAAATACAACAAGTACGTGACATGTAGTGATACAACCCACGTATGTATGTGCCCTATCTGTTATGTAGCCCGCGTATGTATGCACCGTATCTGTTATGCAGCATGCATATGCCTTCTGGAACTAGGGTTTCATTTCACTTGAAAACTTTTAAGCCTCTGTAACTTATTTCACATAGATCTGTATCATGTCACTGTATTCAGACTATAATTTTACCATGTGCATGCATTCTCATACATAAAATTTACTCAAGACAAATATGTCTCTCTCTAGTCATGTGCCAAGAAACACAATATGTGCCTCAACAAGAAGTATCAATGATGAATATACCAACACTATATTTCCATAGATCTGACTTATGCAGAATATTCCATGTAGCTGCTAGTCTCTCTAGGAAGAATCTTGAAATCTCCATTTCCATTCCTCATGCATACATCAAAATCCAACTATTCATATAAATAAGACATACCTTTTGAACTAATGGATGGATTCAATGTATATGAGCACTTTAGAACTTCATGGGAGCTTGATCTCAAAATCTAGAACCTCTGCATATTCATATTCTCAATTTTCCATGGATTTATCAACATGTACTCACCATATACACAACCAACCTGCGTACATTCTCACCCTATTCAAAAACAGCCCATGTACATGTACACACCCTATACACAAGCATCCTGTGTATGTACGCACCCTATACATAGACAACCCGCGTAGGCCTAAGAAAATAGGGGGTTTTGCATTCGCTATAATTATGAGAATTGCGCCGTCAACCCTTTGTGCTACCTTACACATTCGCCACTTCAGATGTATCCACAAGTATTTACAATAAGATTTACATAATAAAATAGATATACAATATGTACAAGTGTGTGTTTAATGAATGATCTTTGCCTCTTATTTATATCTTTATGTAGCCTTACACTTTCCTTATTTTAGGGCTTATTCATTTAAAATAATTTCTTTTGCGAAGAACTTTGACCCTTGGGGGATTCTATAAGACTTATAAGGGGTTCTCCAACTTCACATGGTCATAACTCTCTAACCATTAGGAGTTATGTGACGTTCCACATACTACTGAAAATGGAATGACAAGAACTATCCATCTAGGATGGTTTCACTGACAAATTCATTGTCCTTCATCTCATTATTCCACAATTAAGCATGGGTTCTCTCACTCCACAAAGTGTCTTCCCGTGAGGGATTTCACCATAAAGGGACCACTTTGGAGTTCATCCATATTTACTTCTTATCAACCATGACAAGACAATAATGAGTCATCTTTTCATCAAACAAACTTGGGTCCATTACCCAAACCTTTGTTCTACCTAGATTTCTTCAAGAGTTGACATCAATGACAACCAACCTTAATCAACATTTAGATCTCTATCTAACACTATTTCCTTAGGCACACCATGCACACCATGTAGTCTCACAATTTCCTTCATACAAATCTCTACAATATTTTCTTCCTTGTGAGGTGTTTTCACCAATATAAAATGTGCATCATTTGTGAGCTTGTCCATTGCTACCATGATGGAATCATGTTTCCTTTTATTGATTGGAAACTTGGTGATAAAATATATCACAACCACCTCCCATTTTCCACTTAGGAATGGGCATAGGTTGTAAAAATATCAGTGGATGCCTATGTTTTGTCTTTACTTTCTGACATTCCATGCACTTGGATATGTAATTAGCCACATATTTCTTCATTCCAGGGCATAAATATTGGCTTCTTACTACTATAATTGTCTTTTGTTACCTTGGATGACCAACATATAGTACATTTTTCATCTCTTTCAACACCATATTTCTCAATTCCTAGTTGTTAGGAAAATAAATTGTCCTTGAAAAAGAGGATTTCGTCCTCCTCCATTTTGTAGTCTTTAAATTTCAGTGGAACATTTTCCTATTGTAAGCCTTCTGCAACTTGTGCATAATGCTAATATGATGCTATGGCTTCCAAAATTCTACTTTTTAAATTTGAACATTACATACTAATGGTTGTAGCATGAATTTCATGCACCCTCCTGTTGAGTGAATCAAACACTTTATACTCTTTTCCCCCGATATACTTGATTTCAAAGTCATATTCACTGACAAATTCCATCCATATAGTCTATCTAGAATTTATCATTAGTTTCTTAAACAATTGTTTCAGATTATTATTATATGTCTTCAGCTCAAATTTATTTCCCATGAGATAGTGCCTCTACATTTTTAAGGCGTGAAATATGGATGGCAACTCTAAGTCATGAGTATCATAATTAATTTCATTCTCCTTAAGCTTCCTTGACTCATAACATACAACATGCACATTTTTGTGTAAGGAATCCCCAAACCCTTCCTTGCATGCATCTGTGAACACAAAAAATCCTCATCTACATCTACAACCTTTGGAAGAGGTGTACTTATCAATAATTCCTTCAAGTGATGGAAACTCTGCTCACACTCAGTAGTAAATTTAAACTTTTTTCACTTCTTTTGTAGTGAGGTGATTGGATGTGCAACCTTGGAGAAACCCTCAATGATTCTCCTATAATATCCCACCAATTCCACAAATGATCTCACTTATAAAACATTCTTTGGTGTTGGAAAATTTTTGATTTCTTCAATCCTCTCAAGTTACATCGCTATGACCTCCTCTCAAACGATGTGGCCCAAATAATGTATTTTCCTTTGATAGAAATTGTACTTTCTTAACTTGACATACAATTGGTGCTCTCTCAACACTAGTAGCACCATCCTAAAATGTTTCTCATGCTCCTCCTCTTGTCCTGGAGTAGATAAGAATATCAACCAATAAAACAATGACGAATTTGTCTAGGTAATATTTGAACACTCCATTCATTAGACACATAAAAGTAGATTCCAATGCATTAAATGTGAATCCAAATAGTACCACCACGAACTCATAATGGCCACACCTTATCCTAAATGTTGTCTCATTGGTGTCTTCTTCTCTAATTCTCACCTAATGGTAACCTAATCTCAGGTCAATCATGGAAAATATCATTATTCCTTTAATTTGATTGAAAAGATCATTGATCCATGGTAGAGGGTACCTGTTCTTTAAAATAACCTTATTCAGTTGTATGAAATCAATACACAACCTCAAATTTTCATTCTTTTTATTCACAAAAAGCACTAGGGAACCCCAAGGTGAGACACTTGAGTGTGTGTACCCCTTCTTCAACAATTATTATAGCTGCAACTAAAACTCCTTCAACTCTCATGTGCTCATTCTATAGGGAGTTTTAGACACTAGGGAAGCTCTATGAATTAAGTTAATAGAGAAGTCAATATGTATTTTCTGTGGAAATCCTAGAAACTCTTTAATTACATCTTCATATTTATTCAAAACTCAATAGTCTTCAAGACTTAGCTCTTTATCCTTTTATGGATCTTCCATATAGGCTACATAAATATGGAATCCTTTCCTAAAAATTATTTTCAGTTGCAATTATGAAATCTCTCTAACATATATAGGTCTGATAATGTCTTTCACCATCCTTGAATTCCATTCCTCATCAAGGCATGTGAAATCCTTGTTGTAGAAATCTAGGAGAACACGGTGCTTGTCAAACCAATACATAAGAATCAAGAAATCATATGATCCAAGTGGTATTATGTTTAAATATGCCTTAGTGATAACACCATTCATGTTTATTGGGAAATCATTAACGAGTTCATTGATTTTTCTCTTGGTTCCAATGGCTATTTGTACCAACCAAGACTTTTCAGGCCTACATCCCTACAATTTAAACCTTTCAACTATTTGTTTTTCTATATAGCTATGAATATCTATAAAATCAATAAAAATAGCTATGGGATGATTATCAAACCTACCTTCCACCTCAATCATGTGGGATTGGTGTTGTGGTAAATTTCCTTGTACGGATAGGTTAAACCCCCCTTGGATCAAGACCCCTCTTTGATCCAATACAAAAGAAAAACAAATGGTCTAATACTTCCCCCTTATACCTATTTCAACAAATAGAATGAGAAGAGAAGGATGGATGACTTACCTTTCTACATTGGTTGTCCTCATTGCTTCAGTATTTGATCTTGATTTCCAAGATCCTGGGTGCAAGAAAAGTCTTACAAGGAACAAAACAAAATCCTCCTTCTTCCACACTATATTGTTAAGAATAAATAGAAATATCTAGGATGAATTAAAAAACAATATACATGGATATAGTGAACACATATGCATGAGAGGAATATGCCAAGTTATGTATTAATGGAAATAAAATAACAGTGAAGAACTTACAATATCAATATCGTTGTTGCAACAACTCCTCCAAGCTCTTATTTTGAGCCCCTTGGATCTCGCAAAATCATAAGTATGATGCTCTCGATCCNCCCCCCCCCCCCCATTTCACTCAAGTATGGCCTCCATTATATATGCGTCGAGGCATCACAACCATATGATAGTTTTGAGGAGAGGATGTGGTTAAGTGAGGATTTCAATGAACTATTAATATTTCCTTACCTTGAATGGAGTTAAGCTCAAACCAATCCCTTAACTAGATGACATCTCTCATAAAAAACCTCACAAATCAATTCATGATGTTTGCAACTACTTTATTCCCCCCTCATAACTATGCATAGGGGTATGAACAAGGGATTATCTCTCCCTAATAAAATATTTTGGGGCGATGATAAAGGTTTATCCTTCCTTGTACATGGGCAAGGGGACCATGAAGATAAAACAAGGCCAAAATATAAAGGAAAAAGGTAGTATTTCGACCTCCAGCTAATAGGTTTCCCTTCCAACTTGTTTAGGGGCATGACAAACACTTCTTCATCGTGATGAAATTGTGACACTTAAGTGTGACAATTGGTAAAATGCGAAACTTAAGATGAACACTTAGCTGCGACATTTGGTGTGTGACACTTACGCATATAATAGTTGCAACACTTAAGTGCGACATTTAGTAGTGTGACACTTAGGTGTGTAAAATATTCCCCCTAAAGTGTTAGTTTAGAATAAAAGTTGATGGCCGAAACACTTTCCAAAAATATGTATGTGAGGGTGTTGGAATAAGAGAGCTAGGCGGAAGCTACAAACAAACATCAAACAATATATACATATCATCTTCAAGATAGGCATACCCATGCTCAGAATACACTGACTCAAACCATGGTCACCGACCAATACAATGTGGATATATGAAAGCACTAACTAAGGATATGGCCACCAAATATATAATGTGGATGCATATCTCCATGACTCAATCAAGTCGTAGCCACAAACGAATACACAATGGAGCTACAATATGAAAAAAACATAGCCACATACCAATACAAAGTGGATCTATGTGACAACATACACATCAATGATATTTACAACATGATGTCTATACTGAAATATTCTTAAGAACTCAAATAATATCCATTTCAACATGGGTGAGGAATGTAACGGAGGTGCATTCCCAAGGTCTTCGTCCTGATCCCAAAATAGTACGATTATATCCATGTGAATAGATGTGTTGATGTCAAACATGGTATAAACCACTTGATTACCGATCATTGATCTATATCGTTAACAAGTGCGACGGAAATCACCAATGATGACAATGACTCCTAAGGTACCCAATTACATTCCAATGAATGTGAATAAATGAGATGAAGTCGAACATCCGTGAAATCCTTCGATCATAGGAAAATGATGTAAACCTATTCTTGAAAGCGAAGAGACCTGCCATTGAGGCATGTAGGTTCTAAGGTACTAACTGGTTTCTAAGTCTAATTCCTAGATAATATTTTGAAGTCAATAAGAATAGACTTGTTGAAGGAGACCCATGATGTGTCCCCCATCATCGACATGAAACCGACACAAGAAAGTGATTTAAGATGATAGACCAAATGAGCACAAACTACACGAGGATGCAAGTTGTTAATACCGTGGAGTGGTGGATTTGGGTTGAAAATCCCCTTGAACATTATGAGGCATGGAAAATGACTTGCCAGGAAGCATTGACTCGATGAGAGATATACCAAAACATAATGCGATGATAATTGTGGCACTCTTTGGGTGAGCTAAAGGAGTATGATGACTCATAGGATTGGTATGACTCAGAGACAAGACGCAAATATGTTCCATGTTCAAGGATGACAGCAAACAATTGCCACGATGGTTTCCAAAAATTGACCCACTTCCCTCAATTTTCCTCCCCACCATGAACAACATGTACATCTTTGTTTTTTAACAATCTTGAGGAGGATAACAGATGCTTGGTATAACTAATTTTTGATGATTCCTTCATCACATGTTTAACAAACTTGAAGAAGGAGGGGTTCAATCCCATATCGGTCTAACAATGTATAACTTTATGAGCCCGAAGAAGATAAAATCAATAGTATTTTCACATTTAGAGAGTCTGAAAAGAACTTAAAGACGACTACAAGAGTGTTATTTTTCCTAAATTTATTCCCCCAATCCCGTAAAAGTGTAAACAAATACTAGGGGTAACTCTTCTAGTCGATATTGACTAGAGTATTCCTTTTTTGTAATTAGTCCATCCGGTCTGGAAAAAGGTTAAACTTACACCGAATAAATTCCATTTCAAATATTTTTAATGAGTGTGAAAGGAAACAAGCTTGCTTGTCAATATTTGGTGTTTAAAGAGTTTGAAAAGATATTAAAAAAGACTCCAAAGAGTTCTTTTTTTGTATGATTTTTACAAGCTCAAAAAAGTGATAAAAATATACTTGGTAAATTGTTCTCATGTATTTGCGAGCACGAGAATGAAAAAATACTAAGCTCGTCTAGAGAGAATGAGTGGCATGCAACTAAGTTACAATGGGTGGAATGAATCCTCAGTAATGACTATGACAGGGCATATAAATTATACATGGAAAGAAAGGACCACTCACAACAACATGTCTCTCTAGAGGGTAACTACAAAATGGGAGAAAAATAATGTGAACGACTAGAATCAATAATAATTAAAATGGACATAAGAAAGCAAGATGACAAATAGTAGCAAAGGAGTAGAAAATGAAACCGTTAAGAAGAAAACAAGATGTCTGCTTCATTTTTTAATGAGATTGAAACAAAGGATGAACTATACTCGAAGTGTCTACTTCATTTTTTAATAGGCTTGAAACAGAGAATAAAACTATTCTTGAGGTTGGTTTCATTTTTAAACGAGCTTAAAATAGAGAATGAAACTATGCTTGGGGTTTCTTTCATTGTTTAACGAGCTTGAAACAAAGAATGAAACTATGCTCGGGGTTGGTTTCATTTTTAAATGATCTTGAAATAGAGAATGAAACTATGCTCGAGATTGGTTTCATGTTTTAATGATCTTGAAATAGAGAATGAAACTATGCTCGGGGTTGGTTTCATTTTTAAACAATATTGAAATAAAGAATGAAACTATGCTCGGGATTGGTTTCATGTTTTAATGATCTTGAAATAGAGAATGAAATTATGCTCGAGGTTGGTTTCATTTTTAAATAATCTTGAAATAGGGAATGAAACGTTTCTTAGGTTTGGTCTCATTTTTAAATGAGCTTGAAAGAAAGAATGAAACTATGCCCAGGTTTTTTTTCATTTTTAAATGAGATTGAAACTGAGAATGAAAATGTGCTCAGGGTTGATATCCATTCATGAGTTTCTTTCCAATGTGATGTTCATAGGTTGGTACTTTGAGTGATACCCATCTGCGGGTTTTTTCCCAACATGATGTCTAGAGGTTGGTACTTTCCCCCAACATGATTGGCATAAGTTAGCGTCTTGGTGGGTTTTTTCACAACATGATATCCATAGGTTGGTACTTTTCCCCCGACATGATCGACATAAGCTAGCGGCTTAACTCCAGCATGATGTCCAAAGGATATAGACATCCCCCCCAATCTTTGCTTCGTCCGTCAATTCTTCTTCTTCACCCGATTAGACTCTTGGCTACTAATATAAATAGTTTCACCATAGAGGGATGAATAAAGAGGATCAAATGACACATGCAGAGGAAATGAAGGTTCATGTACTAGATATAGTGGAAGACTCGAATAAATTGAAGGGGGTTCTATTTCATTTTTTAACGATATTGACATAGATAATGAACTGTGCTCATGCTTGTCTGTTTCATTTTTTAATGAGCTTGACACAGAAAGTGAACTATTCTCATAGTTATTTGTTTCATTTTTTAACGAGCTTGAAACAAAAAGAGAATTATTCTCATAAAACTTGACCATAGCTTCCAAGAGGTCTTCATTATATGGAAGAACAATGCTCTGGAAATAATGTATGTCAAGAGACTCAATAGGGGTAATGGGGGAAATATCTGGCTAAAAAAACCCCATTGAAGGGTTCACCATGTCAACTACGAGATATAAGTCTAAAGAAGCTGAGAATACAGTGAGAGGCTCCTTATCATTAGTAGTTGAAGGAATGAGACACGATACCACATAATTAACTTGTGGCGAGAGGGATGCCACTTTCATATAAGGAACATTCAGGGAAGTTGGATGGTTTGCAGTCAAATCAAGAATGACGAATTAAAATTGGTCAATGGTCTCAATGTTTCCATTATGAGGGAAATGCATCACTCAAAATTGTGTGGACACAACAAATTTAATAACATAGACAGAGTCTCTCCCAAGGAGTAAATTAAAGTACAAGGGGCCTTGGATTACCATGACATCAATACAGATAGTTTTCCCTCCTAAGATGATGGGAAGATGAGGAATGATCCCTAAAGGTTAATTGGATCTTCTATTAAAATCCAATAGATGATGGGTAACTGACACAAGCTGAGGGGAACCTAAATATTTCCAAGTAGTTGAGGATAGAATGCTAATAGAAGTGCCTTTAGAAACAATAGTGTGATGTACCAGGATCTTATCACAAACTTGCACCATGATTTGGAAAGGCAAGTAGGAAGGAAGGCAAGGCTCCTACAGAATATTCAAATCAGAGGAAATGACCTCAATACTTGGATGGGGTTCCATTGAAATGGGTTGAAACACACACTGACACTAAGAGGGAGGAGTGAATTAGTGTTTAGAACTTTTGACTACTTTTCACACTTTCATAGATTAACTAAATTAATTGAATAAGATATATGAAGTTCAATTAATTATTCATAAACATGTATAACAAAAAATATATGAAGTAGATAAAATATCATTCTTTTATTTATTTACCCTGAATGAATACAAATAAAATCAATCCTTTGATATATTCAACTTCAATTGAATATGAGAGATCCAACTCTCTGATACAAAACCCATCTTGTAGTTCTCAGATCCAAATGAGAAATGAGGATTCCAACCCTCATAAAAAGACCCAACATTTTGATATCAGATCCAACTGAGATGTGAGGAATCTAATACCCCTAACAAGACTCAGCTTGTAAACAAGCACCAACCTGATAGAATGAACTTTCATTCAATCCATAGTATATATATATATATATATATATATATATATATATATATATATATATATATCCCCCAAGACACCTTCTTCCCTTCATATTCCTTTATTTATATAGTCCTCCAAAGGGTTCCACTTTGAAACAATGTATCCTTTTGGAATGAAACATTGCACCCCTTCATTTAATTAACACAAATGGTAACATTTATTCATTGATTTTTGTACACCAATTTAGACAACGATTTCGTATGACAATTCTGGAATTATGAAAATAAATTTTAAAATTATATGACATGGGTTTTTTTAAAATCATTCCCAATTATCCGACATAAGGGAAACTTCCAAATAAAGTGTGTGGGGTGGCTGATACCTGAGTTTCTTTGAAGGAAAATTGATCATATTTTTCTTTCGTCGTTAGATGCCAGATCGAATTCGGTGCATATTGTCGTTTCATGAATGTCTAAATCGACCTCCACATATATCCTTTGTTGGTGATTATTTAAAATCAACTTGTAAAAATTTTACTTGATGGTTATATTAAAATCGATTCCCTCTCAGTTTCTAGTCACTAAAGATTTGACTTGGTCTCACCCTTTTGCATATTTTCTTCCTCATTTGACCGACAAACCTCTTTTTGGTTGACTCAACTAGGAGAAATTTCAACTTGAGTATTTCAATTCTAGTCGACCCATATTGCTTCAACCTCGACCCGACTTGTATTTAATTTTGCTTTGAGTTTGACCTTTAGGTTACTTCATTCTTGGACCAACTCGACTTGGAAGAAAAGAAACTTGAGAAATTCGACTTTGGTCATATCGACTTGCTTTGGTCGACTTGTATTTCCCGACTCAATTATCCTTTGAATTTGACCTTTAGTTGGTCAACTCATATTGAAATCGATCGACTTGTCTTTTCCAACTTCCATCAATCTACAGGCTTGCAGTTGGTCGAATTGTCTTCGAATCGTCTTGAATTCGATCGAATTCCATATTGTCGACCTTATTATTGTTTGAATCGACACGACTTGTGACTCGATGGTGTCAATGCTTCCTCACCAAACATCCACCATTGAAATTTTGTCTCATCTCTGGACTCTTCTTCAATTGAGATATTTTGAATCACTTTTAATGAACCATATCTTATTATATTCTTTATTTGTTATTTGTATGGATCCATATTGGATTATCCATTTACCCTTTTATCTGGACAGTTTCTTCTTTTGTGCATGGATGTTAATGACACAATATCGACCTTATACAATATAGGATTACTATACCAAGATCATACAATATATTAGTCAATATTATCTTTCTATAGATATTGAAATCACCTTCATAACATTATGTCCAATATTGGCAATGCTTGACATTCAAGTCATCTTCATAACATTATGTCCAATATTGAAAATGCTTGAAATTTAGTTCACCTTCATAACATTATGTCCAATATTGACAATGATTGACATTCAAGTCACCTTCATAACAATATGTCCAACATTGACAATGATTCTCAAACCAATCAATCAATGATACTTCACCTATTTATCAAAGTTGACATCAATGACAACCAAATTGCCAACAATCTCCCCCTTTTTTATTGATGGCAACCTTTGTAAAACAATCTTACGTTCCTTTTGAAATGTATCATGTCATTTGAGTCCTTTGAGCTGACTTTGTTTTACTCTTTATCTCTCCCCCTTTGAAAAAAATGACAAAGGGAATATTTATCTTGTCCCCTTGAGATGATGCTCCCTCTGAGGTGATTCTCCCCCTGAGGTGATGCTCCCCCTGTCTTTGTCCCATTTATTTTGGACTTGGTTTTTATTTTTTATCTCTCCTCTTTTGACATCAATGACAAAGGAAATACAACTTTTTCTTCCTTTCTCCCCCTATGAATGTGTTAGTTGTTATCTCAATCTCTTGGGATTTTTGTGTTCAAATAGGGTTTTACTATCTTATCCTTTGTCACAACGGACAAGGGTGTGAATCATACTGATCTTCTTGATCTATTTCTTCTTCTTTTTTATATTCATTAGTTATTTGATTCCAAGAGATATTTACTATTCTTTCATATCATTAAGAATTTTGACATGTTCATACTCTGTCTTTATATATTTTGAACTCTTTTTTTTTTCTTTCTTCTTTAGATATTATTTATTTTATTCATCATACTATTCAACAGACTGATTTACTTTTGAGATTTTATCATCATCACCACTATTTTGTTCACCATGATATTCTTCATCTTCTTCTTTAGAAATTCCTCTTCCTTGAGCTTGTTCCTCTTCATATGAAAAGCTATGAATTTCACATTCCTTATTAGGAGTTTGATCCATCAGTTTATTATTATAAATTTCTTCACTTTTAGGTGCAAGATCTTCATCGTATTTCTTTCTTTCTGCTCCATATTTTATTATCCATATATTTCCATAAGGCACTTTGTTTGATGAAATTTTATTTTCTACATTTGTCCTTTCAGATTTATCCTCTTTTGTTTTCTTCCAAAGTTCATTAGATTTCCTTCGTGACTTGTATGGATTTGTTTTCATGGGTTGTCTTCTTGATTTCTTGTAGTCTTGGGATTTGTGCCCAAACTTGTCACAATTATAGCATCTCATGGTATGAAAAAAATTTGTTTTATGCCCAACATAATTACATCTCCAACGTATCATTAAGTTATTAGACCTTCCTAAATTTTTCTTTTCAGGACTCTTGGATTCCAATTCTTTGTGACCAATTTTTTTACAAGAAAAGCAATAACCATTGAATGTGTTTCCATAATCGAGTATGTTCTGACATGAGAAGTCCACCTTTTGATACATTTCTTGTTTTTGACTTTTATAGCTTCCTCCTTTAACATAGTTCATGGTTTGTATTTGGTTTTTTATCACACTTTTTATTTTTGAGGAGGATAATCATTTCTCATGTTTGTGAATGGTGTTCCACTTGCCACCTTATTCTTTCTTATTGTACCCAAGACCAGTTTTGTCATCGATTAGTGTTTGATTGTTCCAGATCTTATCTAGGATGACTGATCTATTATGGAATTTTACAATTTCTTTTAACTTTTCATTCTTCTTTTTTAGGTTGATAACTTCCAATTCCAACATGTGACATGTTTCTTCCTTTTAAATTAACTGGATCTTCAAGTCTTCTTCTATTTCCCTAGCTTCTTCAAGTTGAGTCTTTAGAACGATGACTATTTCTCCTGTCTCATCCAAGACTTCTGTTCATTTATTGGTTTTTTCGTATGTCTTCAACTCTTCTATTTCTTTTGTTAGATCAACAACTTATATCTTCAATCTTTTGTTTTCTTCCTTGTTTTCTAGTAGAATCCTTTTTAGGTTGATGACTTTCAATTCCAGTGTCTGGCAGGATTCTTTCTTTTTAGTCAACTGACTCTTCATGGTTTCTTCACTTTCCTTAGCTTCTTCAAGTTGATTCTTTATACTGTTAACTATTTCTTTTGTTTCTTCTAATTATTCTATGCATTTATTGAGTTTGTCATATGCCTTCAAATTGTTCATTTATTTTTTTAGATCAACAACTTCAGTCTTTAATTTATTTTTATCTTCTTCTTTGTCTTCTAGATGAATATTTTTTTCTTTCTCTTCATGGTTGTTAGATTGATCTGACTATTGTAGTAGCAACACATATTTCTTTTGAAGTTTATCCAATTCTTCTAGAGTGCACGTAGTTGTCTATTCGAGATTGTTAAGATCCTCCATAGGAACTTCAATATATATACCATTTCCTGGTTCCAACAAATTTCTTCTAATGTGGATATAACATTAGTCTTAAGATTCAATATTTTTTCTTCAGTGATTTCTAAGGTATGCATCAATTCCTTGATGGAGTTGTCTTATTCATTCATGACTAGGGATTGCATCAATTCCTTGTTTGAGTTGTCTTCTTCTCTGATGACTCGAGATTGCATCAATTCATTTTTTGAGTTGTCTTTTTTATTGATGACTGGGGATTGCATCAATTCCTTGTTAGAGTTGTCTTCTTTATTGATGATCGGGGATTGCATCAATTCCTTGATGGTATTGTCTTATTTTTTTTGTGTTTTGTACTTTACTATGATAAGAAATCTTTATTTGGGAGCCATAATACTTTAGTAGAGGTGCAATGTCCCATCGTTTCTTTGATTCATTATGATAGTCGATTCTGGATTTCTTTTAATACCATTGACTTGTTTCTCTTTTATTCTTTTGCAATTTTGATTTGTTCGTTGAGGTAGTTAAGTATCAAGGCTTACTTACTATTGAGTCCCAAAATCCAGATCCTCTTGACTTCAGATATATTTTCATTATTTCCCTCCATGAAGAGTAATAAGTTCCATAAAATAAAGGATCTTCATTTGTGGAGAGAGGCATTTTCTCATCCATTTGTGTGTTTAGTAGGATATTCCTTCCAGTGATTAGACTATTTTTCCTTGAAGAGACCTTGCTCTGATACCAATTGTTGAAACACACACTGACACTGAGAGGAGGGGTGAATCAGTGTCTGGAAATTTTGGCTATTTTTCACACTTTCATAGATTAACTAAATTAATTGAATAAGATATATGTAGTTCAATTAATTATTCATAAAAATGTATACCAAAAATTGTATGAAGTAGATAAAATATCATTCTTTTATTTATTTAACTTGAATGAATACAAATAAAATCAATCCTTTAATATATTCAACTTCAACTAAATATGGAAGATCCAAATTTCTAATACAAGACCCAAATTGTAGTTCTCATATCCAACTAGGAAATGAAGAATCCAACCCTCATAACAAGACTTGAATAATTGATCTCAAATCCAACTGAGATGTGAGGAATCCAATCCTCATGACAAGACTCAGCTTGTAAACAAGCACCAACCTGATAGAATGAACTTATAAGTCCACCAAGACACCTTCTTCCCTTCATATTCATTTACTTATATATTCCTCCAAAGGGTGCCACTTTGAAACAACATTTCCTTCTGGAATGAAACATTGCACCCCTTCATTTAATTAACATGAACGATAACTTTTATTAATTGATTTATGTACACCAATTTAGACACCGATTTTGTATGATGATTTTGGAGTGATGAAAATGACTTTTAAAATTCTACAACATGGGTGTTTTGCAAAACATTCCCAATTAGATGGTACATGTGGTTATTTGAAGGAAAATTACTCATATTTTCCTTTCGTCGTTAGATTCCAGATCAAATTTAGTACATATTACCTTTTCATGAATGTCTAAATCGACCTCCACATATCTCCTTTGTTGGTGATTATTTAAAATCAAATTGTAAACATTTTACTTGATGGTTATATTAAAATCAGTTCCTTCTCAGCTGCTAGTCACTAAATATTTGACTTGGTCTCACCCTTTTTCATATTTTCTTACTCATTTGACCGACAAACATATTTTTGGTCGACTCAACTAGGAGAAATTTCAAATTGAGTATTTCAATTCTAGTCGACCCATGTAGCTTTAGCCTCGACCCGACTTGTATTTAATTTTTCTTTGACTTCGACCTTTAGGTTACTTATTTATTTGACCGATTCAACTTGGAAGAAAACCAACTTGAGAAATTCAATTATGGTCATCTCGATTTGATTTGGTCGAGATGTATTTCTTGACTCAATTTTCCTTTGATTTCGACCTTTAGTTGGTCGACTTGTCTTGAAATTAATCGACTTGTCTTCTCCAACTTCCATCAATATCTAGGCTTGAAGTTGGTCAACTTGTCTTCGACTCATCTTGTAGTCAATCGAATTCCAGATAATTGACCTTATTCTTGTTTGAATCGACTCGACTTGTGACTCGATGGTGTCAATGCTTCCTCACCAAACATCCACCATTGACATTTTGTCTCATCTCTGGACTCGTATTTAATTGAGTTTTTTTTTAATCACTTTTAATGAACCATGTCTTATTAACTTGTTTATTTGTTATTTGTATGGATCCATATTGGATTATCCATTTACCCTTTTTATCTGAACAATTTATTCTTTTGTGCATAGATGTTAATGACACAATCTCAACCTTATATAATATAGGATGAGTGTATCAATATCATACAATATATTAGTCAATATTACCTTTCTATTGATATTCAATTCACCTTCATAACATTATGTCCAATATTGGAAATGCTTGACATTCAAGTCACCTTCATAACATTATGTCCAATATTGACAATACTTGAAATTCAATTCGCCTTCATAACATTATGTCCAACCTTCATAACATTATGTCCAATATTTACAATCTGTGACATTCAAGTCACCTTCATAACAATATGTCCAATATTGAAAATGCTTCTCAAACCAATCAATCAATGATACTTCACCTATTTATCAAGGTTGACATCAATGACAACCAAATTGTCAACAAAATTCCTCTTTATCTGGAGGAATATGAATTGATAAGAAAAACCCGAGCACTATCCACTTCACTATTCAAAGGAAGAGTGGAATTTATCGAGGATTGAATCGGACCTAAAACTTCATCAACCAATAGTTGGTTGGGAGAGGAATCATGGGAAGCAATTGGGTGTTGTTGTTAGAAACCAACAATGTCTTCCAACAATTGTGAAGCTTCATCCATATGAGAAAAAAGGTAAGTGAGGTGCATATCCCCACATAACTGGAAAGGAATCATGACTTTACCCTTTTTTCCCCCAACCTTATGATTGTTGGTTGATGGTTTTTCACCATTATGACCTGCAATGACTAGTGACATGGGTTGTTGAGAACTCGAGGACCACACTTCTAAGACCTTGGGAATAACACGAAAATTTCTAATAAGGTGTTCACCCTTACAAATCATGGAAGGGAATTTGGGCTTGTGACCTATTTGATCATATTTTTAACACTATCATCCCTCATGGAAATGGTTGGTTGATTTCTCCCTTGCTTATTTTTCTTCTTCTTCTTAAACTCCTAGTTACTAGCATCAAGGCTTTCACCAGGTGAGGAAGAAGAAAGGGAATAAGACATGATGAGTGAAGAAGGAAAAGGGTAAATAAGAGGTTGATGTTTGTGTAGTGGAGATCTTGTTTGGGGAGTAGCAGGGGAATTTGGAACCAAAGGAGTGGAAAACAACCATACTGGTAACCCCATAGTGAAACTAGGAAGAGTCAATGTAGCAATGTAGGGAGGAAATTTTTTTCCAAAAGAGGGAAAAACATAAGGTTCCCCGTGAAAAGGGGTCCCTTGGTTGGTAACCCCAAGAACTATCGTCATTGATGCAGATTCAACCTAAGGTCTTCTAAATGTTAAAAATCACACACTATCAAAGTCCTTACAAAAAAAGAGAAAGAAAAAAAATCCCTTATGACAAGGAACAAGTAAGTAAGGATGTTCTGAAGATGGGAGATGAGGCCATCAATGAAGAAACGACAAATAATTATGATAATCCTCATAGAAAAATCCCGTAATGTTCAAGTAAGATCTTGAAATAAAATACCTTCCTGGTTCTCTGAAGCGGAGATTGAACGTATGTAGCAGGTACCACAAGGAACCTTCCTTACAGAAGGAATCCCCCTTATAGTGACCTGTGTGGAATCCTAGGAGAGGTTATTATGTTTACCAATTCACAACGAACCATTGGGGGCGGGGGAGAGGGTGTGCAATCGATAGTCAAGACTAGCAATTGGGTATGGGAATGATGGGCACAAATATTGGCCCAAAAACTAATAAGAAGTTGTTTCACCCCGAGGACTTTCCACTAGGAAAATAGAAGGGGGAAATCTCAACTGATCACTTCGCTTGACCTTGTGTTTGACTCCTGTGTGAGATGAGATTTCCCAACTAATGCTAATTTATACTACTCGACTTATCTATGTCTAGTATTCTATAGTTTTGTTTATGTATCCTTGAATATTTAACTCTCCACCATACTATCAATGCCATAAAACCCTAGACTTGTTGGTTTTCTATCAAAGAAAACAAAATCTAATTGATTTTAGATTATGTACCTTGCTCCTTTTAATGGTTGTTGTTGTAACATCCATTTCCACTGAGCACATTTTATACTGACTTATTCTTTGAGCACACTTGGGAGCAAGTTATTCCATTATGATACATTATGAGTATGATTTGATTATGATTTATATTTTGACATCATTGTCAATATATGTTAATTTTATAGATGTATGTATATTGCCATGTATTATTGATGAGTTTCCCTGAGTGTGTAGGATATATGATAGGTTGATGATGTTGATGGCATCAAAAAACTCCTTGGACTCCATATTGCATCAAGGATTGGACTTGTATTTGGTTTGAGTTTTGAGTATTGATTTACATGTATATATGATGATTTAAGTATGGATGTTATGTATATGGATTATTGACAATTTTCTTATCAGTGGGTGCAGGATCAACGACACTTGCTAATCCAAATCACACAAGGAGTAAAGTGGTCATGCAAAAAAACCAGACAGTTGAGGGAGAGGTGTGGCAACATCCCTGTCATAGCCTACTAGTACTCCCGCTGTGAACCAAACTGCATGTTAATGATTACCTAGTTCGAGAGGTCCACGATGCCACGAGGATAGATTGCGACAGTCGTTCATGATGAATTCTAAGGGGCACACAATAAGGAATAATCCTTATTCCTTAGACAACCATTAGTCTCTCACAAGTTCGACTGAGTGGAGTGTTGACTTCAAGTGTCGGACAAACTTCCAAACTAGTCAAAGTGGAGTGGCACCCTTTGAGCACAACAGTGCGTCTTGAAGGGCATGCCAAGTAATTAATTTATGACTCAATAAAAAAATAAAAAACTAGATGGCCTACAAAATATAATAAAAATGTTTATACCTTTTTAGAACATAATGGTTAATTAATTATTTAAATTTCAAACTGAGAAATCTAACAAGTCGTCTAAGTCTAAGATGTTTGACTAAATTAAAACATAAAAAGGAATCAAGAAAATTAGACTAGAAATTTAAGTGAAAGAATAAATAAGAATAAAATTTGGGTAATTGCACATGTGTGCATTAAAATATTAAAAAAGATTTTGAAATAAGAAAAAATTAAATCATGAGAGAATAGGTGGTTCACATACAGTAGCATTTTGAGTCAATCTACCAGTAATCCTAACCAAAAAAAATTCATAATCCAACTCAAACTAAAATATAGTTAGGGGACACAAATTAAATGAGAGATTCTAAAATATAGTTAGGGGACACAAATTAAATGAGAGATTAGGGAACTAAGGGACAACTGAGAGAAAAAATAGGAGCACATTGGGAAATGTGAGGGGAAATGAATAAATAAATATAATAAAAATGGTATTTACATGTGCAACTTGGGGAGAGTGTGACACATGTAATGGGTGAATAATCCTTTAATTAAATTGTTAAAAATTAATTATTTGTGCATGAGAACATGTGTCAATGAGAACTTTTATATAAAAGAATTGGAGAGAATGGGAGAGAAAACTCATTTTTGGAAAGTATTGTTATGTTGAACTAGTTTACTTGTTGAGAGTTGGGTTGCAAACTTAGAAAGAGTGGAAGTCCACTCTTCCTTGCGAGCCAAGTTTGGTGCTATTGATATCTAGTTTTTGTGTGTGGCACCAGTGAAGTTATTACATTAGCATGAGGATGCAAGGAAGATGGTGTGCAACTACAAGCTGAAGACCATATTCATATATCTTTGATCTGTGAGAGACAATATTTAATTTAAGATATTTAACATAAATGAATTGTGTTTGAAACCCAAGATGTAAAATAATCATATTATTAGATAGTAATTTGTTGTTCTTTTATAATATTTTGATTTATTTATGAATGGAATTTAACATATAGAGAGTGAATGGGATTCCTGAAAGTCTATGTTCGAGTTTGAATTATTATAGATGTAATGTACATAAATTAGATATTTCTTAATTAAAATATCAACATGGAGAGATCTCTGATCTATTAGGATAAAAATTATGACCTTCCAGTATATATATAATTTCACCACATTAAGACAACACTAATTTATGGTATTATAAGTTGCATTCGGTATTGAACAAGGGGAGTTGCGGACTAACAAGTCCCTGCCAAAACTCTCTTGTTGTAGGAGAGCATTCTATATTGTTTTTTATTGTCCATGATCATTTTAGCTAGCAGGCACAACCATTTATTATCTCGGATTAATGCGCGCAACACATCACAGGCTCCAGCCAGTGCGTTGCCCATAAAAAATAACATCGCATGCTCCAGCCAGTGCGTTGCCCATAAAAAATATTTTTGAGCTGATGCATTCTCACTCCTCTTGGGATCTAGTGCATAAAAACATGTATCACTCCTCTTGGGATCTAGTGCATCAAAAGTTGTATCGCTTCTTGGATCGAGTCCCAGCATCAAGTGACTAAAAACTTGTCATCAAGTGGATTATCACCCGGGAAATCATAGGTAAACGATCTTAAAGGGGATAGTTCAGTAAATAGAAAATCTAGTTTGTGCGGAACTTTTTCTTTCCCTTCCAAAAGGAGCCCTTTTATTATCCAAGAATGGCGAATCAGGTTGTTTTCGATACCTGGTAGCCAAGTAAATTAGCGTAGTAGCCCAGCGGAAGGTATCAACGGATTATTCCAAATAAGTCTACAACCGAGTGTGCAGTTCAAATGCTTAGTTTTTTGGGAAACCATTATAGGAATTCGATTTTTACCGTGATTAAGACAAAGTCTAATATAAAAAATTATGCTAAATTTAAGACAGTCTATTTAAAAAATTATACTTATTTAAAATGCATTTTTATTAGCTAACATTGCCCATCTGTGTGTTTGCATGTGCATATAAATTTAGAACCTCATAATCTCCACAGCTCTTTCTCTGCATGACCCACTATGCAAGCTATAGAATGTTGTGCAGATCCACGAGCACGTGTCTCTTAGCATGCTCCACAAGGTTGCCACGGAATCCTGGACGTGGCCGACCAGGTCAAGGGTTCGGTTCTATTCAGTGTCATAGCCATCATTCTTATTCTCGTGCTGGTACGCATGGGTGATGGAGGTTCAAATAGGAGTGATGGCCTTTTTCAGAAATTAAGGGATGAAAGGATCCAGGGTGCCGCAAGTGAAGCTTTGCTCACTAACCTAGTCTATTTTGTAGAGCAGAAAGGGATTTCCTCGGTTGAAGGGACCCTACATGCCTTTGGTTTTGCACGACGACAGAGTGCACCCATTCTAGTGGTCACCATAGACGATGAGCCCCCACCTCCGATGGCAGATATTCTAGGGGCCCCAATGATCCATAAAAGGGCGGATGGGCATCCTCTGAACAATAGGTTGGTCACCTCGATAGCTGGTTGTTGGGCTGATAAGCTGTGAACCGTGACTCGTGTTGCTATTGCGCTGGATCCTTGCTAGGTTGGGCTTATAAGTTGTTACCGAACCCTACTGTCAGGTTTATGTTGTTACCGAACCCCAGCAATAGCGAACTGAACCAACATGGGTTTCAAACCGTCATTATCGAATGCTTATGAAAAAATCCAAGCTAACCTAAAAGGATTAAAATCGGTAATCAGCCTGCACAACGTACCAATGAATGTTGTTATTAAAGGCCAGAAGACATGGAAAATTGTTTAGTTCATGGAAATGCATGGTAGGTCTTCCATTCTTTTTTAATTTTATTATCTACATCTAAGATGCACTTATAAAGGCACAAGAATATCCCTGACATTGTTGACACAGCTAAAGTTTACAATTGCTTAGCTCTGTAACTGTATAGGTCGGTTACCTTAAAAAGAAATAACTACAACATACTTACCAAGATAATTCGTTCTACAACATACTTACAAAAATCATTCACGTTTTCCCTTCATTTTTTACCATTTTGTGGTTGGATCACCAACTCTTTGTTTATCTGTTTTGTTTATGTATATAGATCAATATGATTGAAATTTAATGTAATGAATGGCAGGAACAAAAACAGCAAATGAGAAAGCAGAATCATCTTTTATTATGCTAAAGAAGGGTATATCAAGTGTATACACAAGAATTATTTTGTGAGTGTCAGACAAACAATTTCCATCAGATTCATCCCAGACAAACAATTTCCATCAGATTATTTTGCAAGTGTCGACAAACAGTTTCCATCAGATTCATCCCAGACAGAAGCAGCTAATTTCAGGAAAGTTCTCATCAGGAAAATATTATTATAAACAAGGCAGGTTATGATTTGTTTGTTGCAATCATATGAGCCAATGATAATTTCGTTTTTTTCCTTTGGGTTTCTATTGTTTTAAATGTGGCCCTGCTCTTTAAGCGATTCAACGCAGTCCTGGAACATCTCTTGTATGGTCTTGAATTCGAAACCTAGTGGTGCTCTCAGCTTGGAGGTGTTGTAAGTGTAGTAAACTCTGTCTCCCCAGACGTTCTCGAATCTGGATGCCCACAATAATTAAAAACTAAGAAATCATATATATGTATAAGCTATAGTAAGATAGAGATATTGGGGATATACTGACTGCGTGGGAACATTGAGATGCGGATAACAGTCTGCTAAGATGGCTCCCAGCTCATGGTTTTTTAGCACAGCTGAGGAACATATGTAACGTCCTTTGGCAGTCGGTTCCTCATAAGCAAGAATGTCGATGTGAACGTATCCCATTCGTCCATGCATAGTAAATTTATTGTTTCTCCTGTATTTTCAAGGCTGTTAGTATCATTTTCTGGTTTATATTCTTGTTTATAGAAATTTTATAATTATAAAAACTATTAATAAAATATATATGTGATAATTATACATACTTACGATGTTACAGGGTCTTTCAGCTTACAGGATCTTTCGGCCGAGCATAGAGGTCGAGAGGTGAAGCAAACAAGCCAAATATTTTGAGATGAATAATCTCCAGAATAAAGTAACAAACGACACTCAACTATTCAACAAAAGAAGAAGCAGAAACCAGAACCTACTTTCCTATGAAATAGAGAGGATAGGACAACTTTCATAGTAGATGCATGTCAAAATAGGTGTAGGGAGAAAAATGCATCAAAACAGGTGTACGAAGAAAAAACAAGCACGCCCATATTCTCTTATGATACATAATTGAAGAGTGGTTGTTTTCAAACTTGAGACAATCGATTGGTTTCAAATAGATTCACATAAGAATGTCTCTAGAACCTTAGATTGGCGTAGGAGACCCTTTCATTCAGACAAACTGATATTCTTGTTGCACTTCTGACCTAAAAAAAAAAGAGACTTTGATTTAGTTACCCAGCGAACCCCTAATCTGAGGATTGTTAGAGTTCTACCATTTTATTTTTTTTATGCACTTTTCTTCGAGTAGACTCACTCACCCCATCGAGTGGAGTGTTGAGAGTGACAATGAATTGATAACTCTTTGAAAGATAGTAAAACATACCAATCGAGTCAGACTGATATGTTATTTTTTCGGACTAATACTTCGTGAGTTTTTCTTCGAATAAGACTATGGGTGAGTGCAATGACCTTGTAGTCCTCCTCTATAGGTGGGACAGCTGATGTTTTACATCCTCTGCTGTAATTAAGGTATGTCAGGTGTGATCCTATTCTGTATCCTCTTGCTTTATATTTATCTATACTACCATCAGCATTAAATTTGGATTTAAACAACCATTTGCATCCAATTGGAACTTTGTTTTTAGGCAACTCTGTTAATTCCCATGTTTCATTCTTCATTATTGAATCATATTCTTCTTTCATTGCATCCATCCAAACTTTATGTTCTTTAGCTTGTTTATAATTTGCAGGTTCTATAGTGTTCATTACTTGAGTCATCAAAGCATACTCTTTGTACATGATAGGTGTATGAATCTGATGAGATGTCCTCCTTGGAGTCTTGGTGCTAGCATCTCTTCTTCTACTTTGAGGTGTAGTTCTTTCAACCTTTTCTTGATCCTGACCCTGTACATGTTCATGTTCCTCCTCTTGATCCTCTTTCTGTACATGTGTTACATCTGCATCTTGTACAATATAGTCATGAGGAATGTGCCATTCACTATGACTATCTACTTTATGACTTGTATCTTCATGAAATAATACATCTCTGCTTGGAAAGACTTTATGCATGTTAGGATCAAACAACTTATATGCTTTATGCTCATCATAGTAACCAAGAAAAATACACTTGATGGATTTTTCATCAAGCTTTCTCCTATCCTCTTTGGGAATGTGAGCAAAGGCTTTACTTCCAAATATTCTCAGATGATTCAAAATAGGCTTATAACCATAAAAAGCTTCAAATGGAGTTTTATGATCTAAGCTTTTAGTAGGACTTCTATTTTTCAGATAAACAGTAGTTCTAATAGCTTTAGCCCAAAAACCATTAATGAGATTTTTACCTTGAAGCATACTTCGTGCACATTCAGCCAAGGTTCTATTTTTCCTTTCTACCACTCCATTTTGTTGAGGAGTGTGCGGTACTGTGATTGTAGAATTCCATTTTCTTTGCAGTATTTGACGAAAGACCCAGATCTGTACTCTCCCCCTTCATCTGATCTGATAATTTTGATGTACCTGCCAGTTTTCTTTTCAACCAAATTTTTAAACTCCTTCAAGTATTCGAAAACATCACTTTTCTTTCTCATGAAAAACAACCATGTGTATTTAGTGCAATCATCAATGAAAATAAGAAAATAATATGCTCCTCCAATAGAGCTTTTCTGCATGGGACCACAAACATCTATGTGCACAAGTTCAAGTATATCCCTCTTTCTTCTATCTAAATGAGAAGGAAACTCTTCACTCTGTTGCTTTCCCAAAGCACACCCATCACATGCACTATGTTCATTCTTTAATAGTGGAAGTCCTTCCACCATGCCTTGTTTCTGAAGAGGCAACAAATCAATATAGTTTAGATGTCCATACCTTTGATGCCACAATAACTCTGTTGACATCATTGTTGAATCCAAAGCTTGATGTCCCTTCATCGTCACATCGATCTTGTATAGCCCTCCAAATCTGACTCCTGTAGCAAGTACTTTATAATGGTCTTTTACATCCTTCACAAGACAATGTGATTTTTCAAAATCTACCTTCATGTCTTGATTTGTTATGGTGGAAACATAAATTAAATTTTTCTTTATACTAGGTACATGCATTACATTTTGTATTTGTTTAACACTACCATTTGGTAATGTAACAGAGATATCCCCATAACCTTTGATTTGATGTGACCGTTCATCACCAAGGTAAATGTTAGCACCATCATTAGTCTCACAATAACTATCAAACCAATTTCTATTACAAGACATGTGGATCRATGCACCAGAATCTACATACCATGCATGCACATCGTCTGTCTCAGCTGACAAAACGACATCTGATATGAATAATTTGTGGAATTCATCATTACCATTATCACCCCTTTCAGCAAAATTACTATTCTGCCTAGAATTTCTATATTTGTTCTCATGTTTATGCTTATACCAACAATCCTTAGCATGATGTCCAACTTTTCCACAATTAAAACATGAATCACTCTTTCTTTGATTTGTATGAGACCAAGGAGATGTCATACCTTTATGTTCTTTTGCATATTGAGGTTTGCCTCATTTGTTGCGTTTCCAAGGCTTTCCTTTACCCTTTGCCATCAAAGTCGAATCTGAATGTGGAGGCTTTCCGGTGAAATGGCTTCTACGTTCCTCCTCTTGTAGAATAATACCTGCAAGTTCTTCAAATGTCGGAGCATTCTCTCGAGCTGCAATACCTATTATGAACATTTGGTAGTCTTCTAGCATGCCATTTAACATGAAAATTACTAGGTCACTGGGTGAGACCTTTTCTCCTATGTCACCAAATTTATCTTTTAAATCTTTGATTCTTGAAATGAAATTAGTAACAATTTCATTTTCCTCCATTTTGATTGAGAGTAATTTTCTTTTTAAAAACAAAACTCGGTTTGTATTAGCGGTTTGGTACAAACCTTTCAAGATGTCCCACGTCTCCTTAGATGTTTTGCAATCTCTTATATGAAGAATTATGTTGTCTTTTACAGACATCCTGAGGAAAACTTTAGCTTTGTTTTCTCTCTTCTCCCAATCTTGGGCAGCAGTAGCAGGCTTTGCCTCATCTCCCGAGATAATAGCCCAAACCCCGGGTGCTTCTAGCACTGTTTGCATCTTAAATTTCCAATTTACATAATTGGATCCATCCAATTTATTTGATTCATTTATGTATGAATCAATTAAAGAATTTGCCATTTTAAATTCTTTAAAAAAAACAACTCAGAAATTACCTTTTGCTGCCACCACCAAGCCTTCTCCTTCCAACAATAATGCAATAGCTTCCTCGGCTGATCCCACAACGCAGCTAGAGTCAAATATCAACCGAATGGTGCAGATGAAGATGTAGTGATCCGAACTTCTCCATGCAGGTGCGATCTGAGTATCTATGATCCTCCACGTAGACACAGCTTGCGCCCTCTCTGGCTCACGCCTTCACTGGACAACTTACGCCCGCTCTGATACAACGGTCGAAAATGGATACAACCTACAAGAAATAGACTTCACGGATGGGAAATATCTACTCTCTCTCGATGGCATTCTCCTTCACCCACATATTGTGTCTTCTCCACTGGTGCGCAAATTGAACTCTTCTCTCACACACATATAAAACGATCTCAAATTGCATCTTTCCAAGCAATTCTTCAAGCGATTCTCCTTTGTTGCACTCTATGGTGGTAGGCAACTCACTCACACAACCGCAATTCTCTTTTGGTTCTGTTGACCCTCTAGCTCACGATGGGAAGGTGGCAGAAATACTCCAACATAGGTTGTCCTCTTCGGTACATAATTACAACGTCCAGCCTTCACAGATCACCTAGCCTCCTCACCACACAGTGAAAATGATTCTTTTCCAGGTCGTCGATTGACAACAAACTCCCTCATCGGCACGCATCGCACTCTTCACATGTCAAAACAGGAAATCAAGCGGACAACAATGCATATCTCTCTTACTCAGGCTCTGATACCATATTAAATAACAGAGGCAAAACCAAACTGAATACGTGAGCATAGCTCACCTTGGTTAATTATTGAAAGCCAATCATTACATTTATATAACACAAATATGCTCACAACAACCTTGAACTGACCTCCTACAAAAGTGGATCTGAAACCACCAGCAAACCCTAAATTGAACAAACACACAACAACTCACAACAACTTAGTTGCGTAAATACTAATTTCTACATTATTCCAACATGTTCAATGTAGACCACACTCTCTTGAATGAGTGTCATGCTTATGCCCAAAAGCACGATGCCATTAATAAATTTTGTAACCGGAGTGAGAGGAATAACTCTACGAAAACCTTTGAAGTATAACCTTCTACAATTTGCAATTAAGTAATTGCTCATTTCTTATAATTATTTTACCCTTCTCTTATTAAATTTGAGTGTTGATTAGCGTTCGCTTGAGTATCTATGGATCATTTAATTTTAATTTACATCCTATTATAAAACAATATATCCGGTAATAAATTTTAAAATGAAATTCGTAGTGTAAAGTATGGATTCCTTATTTATTCTTATTAAGTGAGATGAAATTAAAGGTATGTTCTTATACTTAATTGATTAATTATTAAGTTATGAACAATTGTCCTAATAAATTTAGTTGTGTTTCTCACCATATAATTATGCTTAATTGATTAATTATTAAGTTATCAACAATTGTCCTAATAAATTTAGTTGTGTTTCTCACCATACATTATATGGTAGATGAGTAAAAAGGAAATTACTTGACCTCATCGAATATTATTCTGAATTCTTAGTAATAAATATGACATGATAATTTATGAGAATTGTTGAGTTATATTTAACCTTTATTAGTTATACATACAAATTAAGATTTAGTGGCTCTGTGTAACAAATTTTGATGTATAGAATAGTAAAAGAACCTTGACAACTAAACTTTGTTCTCATATTATATTCTTGAGTTATATTTAACCTTTACTAGTTATACATACAAATTAAGATTTAGATGTGTCGATAACAAATTTTGTTATCAAGATATATTTATTATTCACATTATGGTGATGTATAGAATAGTAAAAGAACCTTGCCAACTAAAATTTGTTCTCATATTATATTCTTGAGTTGGAAAAGTATCTATATGTGATTTTGGATATCATAATGTTACTTAGTATATATTAAAATATGACTCAAATAATGACTCTTGATTTTAAATTAACAAATATCTTATGTTAAGAATAATTAAGAACAACTAAAAAAAAGTGTATTTAAAAGTTGACATTTAATTTTGTGCATTGTAGCATTTGAATTAAGGAATAAATAATAAATTAAATGTTCCATATTTTTTTCCATCTTAAATGATTATGATGTTAACGTTTTTACATGATATATATAGTAAAAATACTTTTGACAACTAAATGATAATTTAATCGTGATGTTAATATTGATTAAGAATATTGTGGAATTGATTATGATAATATCGTTGATATATGTTATCTTGTATCTGAAACGTCTTGCTTAAATAATTGTCTTACTAGACTATTTAGTAACCATATTTGGCCTTTATATATAAAAATAAAAATATTACATATATATGCATATTACTACTTGTGTTCGGTAATTTGTGTTGTTATGGATGGGGATGTTACATATGGTATCAGAGCGGGTTCAACCTTATGACACCGAACCCATACACCTTCCACTGTGTTATTTTTAAACGACTAAAGGTGTATAGCTAATACAATTTGATTTGTTCATGACAAGAATCACGGTCAGAGGATGCAAGGTGAGTAGACGACGTGGTGTGGGGGGAAGAGGTACGCTTTCTCCAAGAGAATCCATGTAGGAGGAATCAACTCCACTTGGAGAGGAGCATACTATTGAGTAGGAGGAGGTTGTTGTGGGAGATGTGGTAGGTATGATAAGATCCTTCCAGAGGATGTCAGAGGCATTGATCAACCTCTTGGATTAGGGCGAGGGTAGAGAGTCTGTTCCCAATGTGGGTTGAAAACGCACTCTAGTAGTTAGTAGTAATAGTAGTATACACAGAGAACTCAAGAAAGTGAAATTTCTCTAGTTCTGGAGTGCCACGAATGGCTTAGACATTGAGGCATGGTTGGAGAACATGGCGATGTAATTTTCACTTCATGATTACACCTCCAACATGAAGGTCCGCATGATGGTCTTTCAATTGAAAGTGAGTGCACTTCTTTAGTGGAATACACTCTTACCTTAACTGAACATGGCCATTGAATATGTGTCATGGGAATTGTTTGAGGAACGATTCTGGGAGAGGTACCTTTCTGAAGAATTCATTGAAAACAATCTTAATTAGTTCAATGCATTACGTTAGGGTAATCACACGATACTAGAGTATGAGGCTAGGTTCATGGAGCTACTAAGATATTCTCCACATCTGAACGTGGAGAAGTTAAAGGTTAACAAGTTTGTGTTCAGCCTCAACTTCAACATTCGTGCGAAGGTGAGGATATTGATTCCTTAGACATTGCATGATGTAGTTCAGAAGGCCCTCATTGTTGAGGAAGAGATTAATAGTGGGGGTCAAGGAAGGAATCCTTCTAGACAAACTGGATAGGCGCCACCTAGAGCGCAAAAACATCAAACACCAGTATGATAGACTTCTGGGAACTGTGATATTCCCAGAGGACCTATATTCTTGACACCACGATGACAGAATCCTCAGCAGAGGACTCCTTACAAAGCATCGCAACAGCAATAAAAACGTTGTTCGTAGTAGCAACAACCATTTAGACCTGGTCCGTAGAACAAACTAGTATAATAGAATCCTAGGCCAACAACTTCTACTTCTAGGACTAGGAGCATCAGACCCAAGAATGGATGTTGGACATGTGGAGAGACACATTACTAGAGAGACTATCCTATTGATAAGGAAAGATTTGTCGGATAATCAGGACCTATGATAGTTGGAGATTTGGGAAAGGCACATAGAATACATGCAATGGTGAATAACCGCCAGGTCGAGCATCATTCCACCATGCTCGAGATGTCAGGCATGATTGTTCATCAACATTCTAGTATTTTAATAGATCCAGGAGCTACTGCAAGTTTTATATCTATTGTTGTGCTTAAAATAATTAAGGTAAAGGTAGTCTAACAAGATGATTTTAGACTTGTGGAAATGGCATTCGTTGCAAAGAAAAAGGTTGAAGGAAAAGTTAAGAATCATAACATTAACTTGGGTGATTTTGCGACAAGTGTAAACCTGTATGTTATAATGTTGGGGTCTTATGGTATAGTGATCATAATGGATTGGTTAGAATTGCACAAAGTGATACTTAATTGCAAGACGAAATAGTTAAGTTTAACATATGATTTGGGATAGAGTAGAGTAATTGTAGGAAGAAACAAGGGAGTGTCATTGAGGTTTATTTATTCCTTACAATTACATAAAAGTATGTGTAAGGGGTGTAAGTTATACACCATCTTAATGCTTAACAAAAATGGGGACATAGAAGGATTAAAAAATCTTCCTGTAGTATTGGAGTTTGTCAATGTATTTCTTGAGGAATTACCAGGGTTGCCACTAGAAAGAGAATTGGATTTTACCATAGATATGAAACTTGGAAATGAACCTATTGCAAGAACTCCATACTGGATGTCGACACCGGAATTGCAAGAGTTGAAAATGAAATTGAATGATTTGTTGGATTTGGGACTTATACATACACACGTATCACCATGGGGTGCTACCATTTATTTTTGTGAGAAAGAAAGAAGGATCGTGGAGGCTTTGCATTGACTATCTTCAATTGAACAAAGCTACTATCAAGAACTAGTATTCGTTGCCAAGGATTGATGATTTTTTTGATCATATGAAGGGGGAAACAATATTTTCAAATATCGACTTGAGATTGGGATATCGTCAGTTAGGGATTAAGGAGTAAGATATCCCTAAGACCACATTTAAGATGATATTCAGACACTATGATTTTGCTATTTTACCGTTTGGACTGATGAATTCCATGGGCGTATTCATGAAATTGATGAATGGGGTGTTCCACGAATACTTGGACAAGTTTGTGCAAGTATTTATCGACGATCTAGTGATTTATTCTTAGATGAAAGAAGAGCACGAAGAACACTTGAGGTTAGTTTTACAATGTCTAAGAGAAAACAAGTTGTACGAGAAAGTGTCAAAATGTTCATTTTACGAGTCCAACATTCATTATTTGGGACATATCATATATGGATAACATATCATTGTGGATCCATTGAAAGTAGAGGCTATTATGGAATGGGCAACACCGATGAACATACAAGAAGTATGTATCTTTATGGGATTAGCATGTTATTATCGATGCTTCGTCAAAGGTTTTTCAAAGATAGAAAATCCAATTACGAAATTGCAGAAGAAAAAAAAATTGTATGGTCAGATAAATGTGTGGAAGCATTTCAAAATCTTAAGAATTTGTTAACAACAACATTGATACTAAAGGTTCTTGACATAGACAAAGAATTTTTGGTATTCACAGACGCATCCAAGGGAGGCCTAGGTGGTGTTTTGATGCAAGACAGTCGAGTGATCACTTAGATTTCAAGGAAATTAAGAAGGCGTGAATAGAATTACAAAACACACACCTTGGAGTTACTAGAAATTGTTTGTTCCTTGAGAGTTTCGTGACATTATCTTATTGGACAAAAAATTGAATTAAAGACTCATCACTGTGGATTGCAACATATTTTTACTCAGAGTGACTTGAACGTGCGACAATGGTGTTGGTCAGAACTACTTAGAGAATATGAATTTGAGATTACCTAGATTTAAGGAACGGTGAATAGAGTAGCATATGCATTGAGTCAAAGACCACACATATTCTTAGTAATACCTCTTAAGATGAATCTTTTATAAAAGATTCTAGCTTTACAGATAGACGATGATTGGTACAAGGAAGTTAAGGATAATATTAGACAAGATACCATGATGGTACTAAGGTATGAAGGTTATCCATTTGAAAACGATTGATTGTTGAGGTATAACAACTGAATTTATGTACCTTCTAACGATGAATTAATGAGTTTTATTTTAAGCGAAGTTCATCGAGTAGTATACATGGTTCATCCTGGATTCACGAAGATGAACGTAGACCTTAATCCTTTATTCTTATGGAAAGGAATGAAGATTGACATAGTTAATTACATGGCAAGATGTCTAGAATGTTAGCAAGTGAAGGATGAGCATAGACATCCAGTGGAATTGTTACAACCACACGTGATTCTTGAATCAAAATGGGAAGTTGTTTCGATGGATTTTATTGTTGGATTTCCACGAACGATAAGGAGACATGATTCAATTTTTGTAATCATTGACACTCTGAGAAAGAGTGTACACTTTATTCCGGTTCGTACGACGTATCAGGTGCTAGGCATAGCTAGATTTTTTATTAGAGAAATTGTGAGGTTACACGATGTACCAAGAAAGATCATATCCAATCGAGGATATGTGTTTACTAGACAATTTTGGACTACCAAGAGGCTTTGGGAACAAAATTGAATTTTAGCATAACATATCACCTCGAGACAGATGGTCAAACTGAAAGAAACAATCATAGTTTAGAGGATATGTTGCGTTTTTATGTAATGTATGAACATAAATACTAGGAATAATTCTTAGCATTGGTAGAATTCATGTACAACAACAATTATCAAAGTTCAATAAACATGGCACCATTTGAGTTTCTTTATGGATGACCATGTCAGACACCTCAGAATTGGGATTGACTAGAGGATAGGGTCATGGTGGTACCGAAATTGATCCAAGAAATGGAAGAACAGATGTGAACAATAAGACAAAGGATTAAAGAAGCGCAAGATCGAAATGAGAGTTATGTTGATGAAAATTGCATTGACCACAATTATGAGGTTGGTGATAAAATTTTCTTGCGGGTGAAACCACTTAAGAGTTCGATCAAGTTTGGATATGGTGATAAAATATCTCCTAGATTTGTGGTACCTTTCAAAGTTTTATAAAGGAATGGAACCATGGCATACCGACTAGCCTTTCCTGATTCTTTGAGGTGTATGCACGATGTATTTCATGTATCTGTTTTACGACATTATATTTCAGATCGGTCACATGTTATTGACATGAGTTCATTGTAGGTGTTGGATGAGGGTTCTCTCATGGAGGAGACAATCTGCCTAGTGGATCATCGCACTTGACAACTACGAAATCGAATAGTGGGACAACTATAGTCCACACTCGACCACATGGGATGATGCATATGAGATGCATCAATAGTTTCCTTATTTGTTTGATAGATTGGATATTTATATTTGTGTCAAATACATTTATTGATTTCATTTAGATTGTACAAACTTTGGGACGAAGTTTAAAACAAGAGGGGGTGTATGTAACATCTAGTTCCATTGAGCACATTTTATATTGACTTATCCTTTGAGGAAACATGCAAGCAAGTGATTCAATTATGATACATTATGAGTATGCTTTGATTATGAGTTATATTATGATGTCATTGTGATTATATGATAATTTATATATGTATGTATATTGACATGTATTATTGATGTGTTTCCTTGAGTGTGCAGGATACCTGATAGGTTGATGATGCTGATGGCATCAAAAAATTTCCTTGGATTCCAGATTCAGTCAGGGAGTGGACTTGTATTTGGTTTGAGTTTTGAGTATTGATTTACATGTATATATAATGATTTCAGTATGTATTTTATGTATATGGATTATTGATAATGTTATTGTCAGTGAATGTAGGCTCGGTGACACTTGCTAATCCGATTCACATAAGGAGTAAAGGGGTCATGTACAAAAACCAAACATTTGAGAAAGAGGTGTGGAAGTGTCCCTGTCACATCCTACTAGCACTCTTGCCATGAACTAAAATTTAGGATAATGATTTCCTATCTCTATAGGTCCACGATCTCATGAGGGAAGACTTCTTGGAAGATTAGTTATTTTCATTGATGTCAACCCTAGTCAATGGTTGTAGTCACTAATGTCAACCCTAGTCAATGGTTGTAGTCACTAATGTCAACCCTAGACATTGGATTTTGGACCCCACATTTGATTGAAGTAGATAGAAATGAAGGAAATTACACACTCGTATACAACACCCATGGATGGATAGTATAATTCATGTCACTTCTGGTGGTATGTGGCACATCACGTGGATCCTTACGATTGAGGAGAAAACAATTTTTGAAGATGACAATGTGAATTGAAGCAGAAACTACATGTCTTCCCTAATGTTAAAAGGAAGTGACATAAAGGGTATACATACATCTCATTCTACATTCATTTTTAAACACACACAAGTTTATTAATGAAGAAGGAGATATAATTCAAATTTCTGAGGAAATTTAAAGTAAATAAGGCCGAATTTCAAGGGAGGATGAAGTATTTTGGTGATGTGTTCTAAGGTATGTTATTTACATGTCATCTTACCATTTTCTGTATAAATTTGTTTCTAGAACGATTCAAATGGTGAAATTAAGAGGCTATTGAGAACACATATTTAGGTATCTATGGTAAAAATTTCATCTCTTTATTCTCTACAATTGTGGAGATACACTTTGTGGAAGATAAGGTTTTTTACTAGTCCTGAAGCTATTCATAAACAAGTGTTTCAGGTAAAACAATCATAACATATTCATAGAGAATGAAAATGAAGTGAGACAAATTGCATTGGAAAGAGTACGAGATATGGTTTCCTATGTACGAATTTCAGAATCGGATGTTAAATATTGAGCGAGGGGTATGTTGTACAAGTTCTCTCTCTTGAATAAACCAGAATTGAATAAGGTATACCATTTTCTCTATAACTCATTTTTTTGGAGGATTCAAGGAGTGAAACTTGGAGGAGCTTCAGAAAATACATTGAGTAATATTACATACATGATCAGAGTATTACAAGAAGTGAAGAATTGCATAAGTTGAAGAAGTCTCGGGAATAATTATCAGGTTCTATGTGATGGTTGGTTAATGGTGATAATTTAATGTAAAGTTTTATTATCTTGCATATATTCTTGGGTGGAAGGAAGGGGCAAGGATGGAGAGGTCAACCCTCTCTTGATATTGGATAATTGTATATTCATTTTGGATTTTTATCCTCCATTTATATTTGAAAGTTGTAGCTACCTTTGGAAGTCATTACTTGCTTTGAACAATAATACACAATTACTTCTTATATATTGTGCATGGTGTATTGGTGTATCCCTTATACTATTCTTCATTTTTCATTGGATAGTCTTCATTGATGATTGGATATAAATTAAATACATGGTATGATTGAATTATAAGTTCAAAAATACTATTTTATCTAAATATTGATTCACCCCCCTCGTAGTATTTCCAACAATTGGTATCAGAGAAGGTTTCCTTCAGAATAGTTTAACTACTAGAAGGAAAATCCTGGGCAGAGATTGATGACCATGAGCACATTCCAAATGTGATTCAACGATTTGATGGAATAAATTATGCATACCGGAGTGATAGAGTGAAAACTTACCTAAAAACTTTGGGAGTATATATTTGGTGCTTAGTTGTAAATGGCTATGTAATCCCAAAGAATGCTCCAACTGATCCAAATGAGAAGAAACTTATGATTTGTAATGAAAAATCCAAACATGTTATTCTAAGAGCATTGGCACCAACCATTACTAGCAAAGTGATGGGCTTCATCACTACTAAAGAGTTATGGGACAAACTCCAGAGTATCTATGAAGGTGATCCAAAAGTTAAGCAGGTCAAGCTTCAACAACATAGAGCAAAATTTGAAAATTTGAAGATGGATGAAAATAAATATATTGCAACCTATTTTCTTAGAGTTGATGAAGTTGTTAATTCTATCAGAGTATTAGGTGAAGAGATCAATGAATCCTTGGTTGTACAAAAAGTGTTGAGATTACTTACCTTGAAGTATGATGCTAAGGTCTCCTCCATTGAAGAAACTAGGGACTTGACCAAAATGACAATAGATGAATTACATGGGTCTCTTATATCATATAAAATGAGAAAAGGTATAGAAAGTGACCAGCCAAACAATGAAGCAACCTTTAAAGCCATAAATAAGACAAAAGACAAGGATAACGAACTTTATGAAGAAATAACAAATTCCATAGGAAGGATCGAGAAGGGAACTGGCAGATACAAAGGTAAGTATCCTCTCAAATGATTTAATTGTGGTAGAATAAGACATATTTATGAAAAATTCTAGTATAAAAAGAGAAGTCTCAACAATAAAAAGAGATTCTACTCCAAGGATAATGACATCTCCTCAGATGAGAGTTATGAAGAAGATAATGATGGAGGAAAATTCCTATTCATAACCCAAGAAACCCAGTATGATGATCACAAGAGTTTTAAAGAAGAAGAAATCATTTTTGAAGAAGATTTAGAAGAAGAAACCAACCTTGATTCCTTTTGAGGATACAAAGACAACATAGAGAGTGAAAAATAAGATTAGAATATTGAAAAGTTGAAGCATGTTGAAACTAAAAATAAAAAGCTTAGAAACAAAAACATAATACTAAAAGGTGAATTGAGTAGTTGTGAAGAAGAGAATTACAATCCTGAAAATACCATTCATAGCTTGAATGAACAATTAGAAGAATATGAGAAATTGAAAGAAGAATTGGATCACACAAAAGGGGAGCTACTATTGACAATAGAAAACTTGAAGAAGTTCGAAAAAAGAACTGAAAAATTAGATGAGATCCTTAGCAGTCAAAGATCTCCAAATGACAAAACAGGACTAGGATACAATGACAGTTTGAAGACAACAAAACAAGGAAGGAATATGAAAAGGATGAAACCAACACTCCATAGCAAGTTGAACAACAAGATAGAATATTAGAATTAAGAAGGAATGAGGCATTAAGAAGATCTTCTCCTATCAAGTATGAAATAAATCATTATGAAGGAAACTACAAAAGAATAGATCGTGAACCTAGATGGACCACACCACGAAGAACATCACTTACTCCCAGGTATCAAAATTTCTTTCTTGGACATTGTTATACTTGTGGAAATTTTGGGCATAAGGAAATTGATTGTAGAATCAATGAAGGGAATAACTATGCAAGATACATGAATGGTGCAAATAGTAGATATGGAAATGTTCACAGATCTGTCAACATAAATTATAATCCATTTGACCCATTAATGGATCAAAATATTGTATGCTACAAGTGAAATAATATTGGTCACAAAGCACGAGATTGCAGAGAGATGAAGGAATATAATCCTATGCCAAATGTCCCTATACCAACTACAATATGGAAAATGAAAGAAATTCCACACAATGAAAACTGTTGAATAACATTGGTCACTAAAGAATGCAAAGAAAAAGATGAATGGTTCATAGACAGTGGGTGCTCATCTCATATGACCGAAGATCAAAGAAAATTTATTAGCTTGAAGAAAATGGGTGGAAATGTTTCATTTGGAGATGAATCATCCACCAAAATACTAGGAAAGGGAGCTGTAAAGCTTGGAAGTGAAAATGTAAAATCAGGAAAAGTCCTATTGGTTGAATATTTGAAGCATAATCTCCTCAGTGTCAGCAAAAAATGTGATCAAGGATACACTCTTACATTTGACTCCTGAAAATGTAAAATCAGAGAAAAGAAATCAGGAAGATTGGTTGTAACTGCAACAAGAAGACCTAACAACATATACATCCTAGACATGAAGAATAGAGAGAAGAAATAAGCCACACAAAAGGATTCCAAGGAAGAAAAAGTCACAAACAAAAAAATTAAGGATGAAGTATTATTGAGTGCCACATGTTCAAGGGGAGAAACCCCAAAGAAGAATGGCGCCTTATGCCATTGAACTCAGGGGGAGCAACCCCACCCTTTTCCATTGATGTCAAAGGGGGAGAAAAATTGGGATCATGATGACAGGGGGAGCATGAGTGTTGCCATCAATGACAAAGGGGGATATTGTTGGAATATTGGTTGTTGTCATTGATGTCAACCCTAGTCATTGGTTGTAGTCATTGATGTCAAACCTAATCATTGTCTTTTGGACCCCATATTTGATAGAAGTAGATAGACATGAAGTAAATTAAACATGCAGATACAACACCCATGGATGGATAGTATAAGTTATGTCGCTTCTGGTGGTATGTGGCACGTCACATGAATCCTCATGATTGAGGAGAAATGAATTTTTGAAGATGACAATGTGAATTGAAGAAGAAACTACATTTCAGCCCAAATGCTAAAAGGAAGTGACATAAAGGGTATAAATACATCTCATTATACGTTCATTTTTAAACACACACAAGTTTATTAATGAACAAGGAGATATAAGTCGAATTTCTGAGGAAATCTGAAGTAAAGAAGGATGAATTTCAAGGGAGGATGAATTCTTCTGGTGATGTGTTCTAAGGTATGTTATTTACATGTCATCTTACCATTTTCGCTATAACATTGTTTCTAGAACGATTCAGATGGTGAAATTCAGAGGGTATTTAGAAGACATATCTAAGTACTTATGGTTATATGTGAGACCAATTGCATTGGAAAGAGTATGGGTTGTAGTTTCCTATGTATGAATTTTAGAATCTGATGTTAAATATTGAGCGTGGGGCATGTTGTACAAGTTCGCTCTCCTAAATAAACTAGAATTGAATAAGGTCTACCATTTTCTCTATAACTCATTCTTTGGGAGGATTCAAGAAGTGAAACTTGGAGGAGCTTCGGAGAATACATTGAGTAATATTATATACAAGATCAGAGTATTCTAAGAAGTGAATAATTGCAGAAGTTGAAGAAGTCTCAGGAAGCATTATCAGGTTCTATGTGATGGTTGGTTGATGGTGATAGTTTAATGTAAAGTTTTATTATATCTCATATATTCTTGGGTGGAAGGAAGGGGCAAGGATGGAGAGGTCAACCCTCTCTTGATATTAGAGGATTTTATCTTCCTTTTGGAGGTTTATCCCTCCCTTTATATTTGGAATTTGTAGCTATGTTTGAAATTTATTACTTCCTTTGAACAATAATACATGAGTACTTCTTATATATTGTGCATGGTGTATTGGTGTATCTCTTATACTATTCTTCATTGTTCATTGGATAATATTCATTACTAATCGAATATAAATTAAATACATGATCTGATTGAAGTATAAGTTCAAAAATACTAATTGATCTAAATATTGATTCACCCCCCTCTTAGTATTTTCAACATACTGGAACAATCACTCACAATGAATTATAAGGGCTGTGGAATAAGGTGGAATACTTATTCCTTATACCACCCTTAGTCTCTCAAAAGGTTGGCCAAGTGGAGTGTTGAATCCAAGCATCGGAAAAACTTCCAAACTATTCAAAGTCGAGTGACACCCTTGGAGCATGGCAATTTGTCTTGAAGGGCACGTCGCATAATTAATTTATGAGTCAATACAAATCTAGATGGCCTAGAAAATATACTAAAAATGTTTAGACCTTGTTAGAACATAATGGTTAATTAATTATTTAAATTTCAAACTAAGAAATCTAACAAGAAGTCTAAGTCTAAGATGTTTGACTAAATTAAAATATAAAAAAAAATTAAGAAAATTCTATTAGCAATTTAAGTGAAAGAAGAAATAAGAATAAAATTTGGGTAATTGCACATGTGTGCATTAAAATATTAAAAGGGATTTTTAAATAAGAAGAAATTAAATCATGAAAGAATAGGTGGTTCAAATAGAGTATCATATTGAGTCAATCTACCACTAATCCTAACTAAAAGAAGACGCCTATTGCAACTCAAACTAAAATCTAGTTAGAGGACACATTAAATGAGGGATTGGGGAACTAAAGGACAACTAAGAGCAAAAATAGGAGCACATTGGGGAATGTGAGGGAAAATGCATAAATAAATATAATACAAAAGGATTTTACATGTGCAACTTGGGGAGAGTGTGACACATGTAGTGGGTGAATTATCCTTTTATTAAATTATTAAAATTTAATTATTTGTGCATGAGGACATGTGTCATTGAGAATTTTTCTACAAAAGAATTGGAGAGAATGGGAGAGGGAACTCACTTTTGGAAAGTACTATTATGCTGTCAAAATTTTTCTGAACTAGTTTACTTGTTGAGAGTTGGGTTCCTAACTTGGAAAGAGTGGAAGCTCTTCCTTGCGATAGAAGTTTGGTGCTATTGATTTATGATTTTTGTGTGTGACCCTTTTGTAACTCGGGGGGATAAAGGGGAAGAAGAGTACCCATAGTATTGGCCGGGAGGTACCAGTAAAGTTCTTAGATTAACAAGCGGACACAAAGAAGACATTGTGCAACTACAAGATGAAGACCATCTTCATATATCTTCGATCTGCAGGAAACGATATTTCATTTCAGATATTTAGCATAAATGAATTATGTTTGAAACTCAAGATGTAAAATAATCATATTATCAAATAGTAATTTGTTGTTCTTTTATAATATTCTTCTTTATTTATGGATGAAATTTAACATATAGAGAGTGAATAGGATGCCTGAAATTCTATGTTCAAGTTTGAATTATTATAGATGTAATGTACAAAATTTAGATATTTCTTAATTAAAATGTCAACATTGAGAGATTTATGATCTATTCAGATAAAAATCCTGACCCTCTAGTATATAGAATTTCACCACATTAAGAGAACACTAATTTTTGGTATTATAAGTTTCATTCGGTGTTGAATAATGTAGCCATTGATCATAATTCTTGCATCAAGGAATCGATTAACTGGTACTAAAATAAATAAAATGGATGCATTAGAGAAGATTATAACTAGTATTATATCATTTTTATATTCACAATTATCGATTATGTCTCCTAGAACTGTTTGTTGATTTTAAAACTAAGAGAGTTGGTTTCAAGCCTTATTTTAACATTGCGACCTTTAAGTTCTTATAATAGGTAAGGAAATCGGTCTTAACTTACAGTGGGTAACGTTTTTTTCCATGGATAATGTTTTCTATAATTCTGGTTAAGGAATTTGTAAGCAAGCTAATCGTTCATTGGTAGAACCTAACCTTAATCATTGTGAAAATTAAATTCTCTTCTATAGCCACTAAGATTTAATTATATAACGACATTTGATTTTTATCGCGAGTCTTTATTTCTTAACTCAATAACTCGAGTATTGACTAAATCGACCAATATTTCAGGTCAAATTCTACTAAACATTTACCTTAAAATCTATTTACACACTCTGTAATCGAAGGTTAGAAGCCAGCCCAGGGGATGATAAATCCAATTCTCATATGTTGTAATTGAGTTTTCAATCCACCCTTATATTCGTGGTGAGGATTTAAACGATTTGTACTCTAACAGTGGTGAGATGTAGAAAAGGAAACTATGGTATCCACCGCAAACTTGGAAAGTAATCCAAATTCCAATATTGAGGCCGAGCATTTCCGACACACCCATATTCTCTTATGATACAAAATTGAAGAGTGGTTGTTTTAAAACTTGACTATAACCTTCATGAAGAGTGGTTGTTTTAAAACTTGACTATAGCCTTCATGAAGAGTGGTTGTTTTCAAGAATGGTAAAGTTAAGTATAACCTTCTACGATTTGTAATTAATTAATTGTGCATTTCTTATAATTATTTTACCCCTCTCTTATTAAATTTGAGTGTTGATCAATGTTCACTTGCGTATCTATGGCTTGTTTAATTCCATCCTATTATAAACAAGATATCTAGTAATAAAGCTTAAGATGAAATTCGTAGTGTAAAGTATGGACTCATTAGTTATTCTTATTACGTGAGCTGAAATTGAATGTATTTGTTCTTATATTTAACTGATTGATTATCAAGTTATCAACAATTGTCCTAATAAATTTAGTTGTGTTTCTCACCATACATTAATATGGTAGATGAGTAAAATGGAAATCATTTGACCTCATCGAATATTATTTTGAATTCTTAGTAATAAATATGACATGATAAGTTATAATAATTTTTGAGTTATATTTATGATCTGGATTTAGGAGCGAAATGAAATGATTAACAGACTGAATACAATAAACACGGAGATATGAAGAACAACACATATATCTAGTGAACAATATCTTCTATTGAATAAATGAAATAGGGTGAAACTGTAAAACTACAGAATTGAAAATCGAATGATGGTAGCTATCTCTGAGAAGAGATGTGGATGCTATGCACATCCGTCTGAGAAGAATGATCACAATGAGGCTCCAGAGGCCCTTTTAACATTACTCATGAATGCCAAAACCCTAGACATCCAAAAATCTAACCCTAGGAAATGAAACACCAAAAGTTATGTGGGCCCCTATGGGTAAGTTGGTACTTCAACTTCCCAGGTTTGTAACATCTGAATACGACCTCTGTTTTAGGTGCATGATAGCCTATTGGAAATTTATTTTCGAGAACTATGCATTACACAGTCAAACTCTGACTATGTCTACAATTTGACTATGGCGAGCTAGAAAAACATTGTTTAGGGACCTAAAACAACCCTAGAAGTACAAAAAGATGTTATGACATGAAAACATACAAAATAAGCCAGTTGGATTAGGTGGGAGGCCATTGGTATCCATATGGAAAATGTGTAGGGCTTTAGACAACCCCAGAAGTGTAGAATCCATAATTAAAAAGAAGTACAGAAGAACGTGTTGAACTAAACATTTTCAAGAGGAGTCAGTTGGAATAGTTGGGTGGCCACCAATATCCACCTAGATCAGTCCTCCCCGCTTAGGAAGTAATGGTCTCCATTGCATTGAGTTCCCCCATCAGGTGAGGAAACTTCTACTGAATTTGGCCTTGGGTGAGCCACTTTCCTTGGTGGAGGAGTTCCCCTGCCTTTACAACCCGATAAATATGGATCCTCTGTTGGTGAGTGCCCTTGTCCCGTGTGTCCACTACCAGATCAGTGGATTCCTATTCCATGTAGTCAGGGTTGAGCTCTATTGGTGTTATCTATTCTATGATCTTTGAGGTGTCCAATAATCGTGGAAAATATGGACGAAGGAGGTCCACATTGAACACTGGGTGAAAGACAAGGAAGGGTGGAGTGTTGATCTCAAAAGAATTGCTACCTACATCCTTGGTGATAGTGTAAGGCCCATAGAAAAGTGGGAGGATCTTTCGATGGGGCCCTGTAAGATTCTCTTTCTGCAAATGTAACCAGACCTTGTCTCCAACCTGAAACTAGTGTGATACCCTGTGTTGATCATGAGGCTTCTTGTACTTAGCATTGGCTTTCTGTAAACTCTCATGGACCCGTTGGTGGATGTGTTGAATCCACTCAATGAATATGGTGGCTTTGTCAGTCTCAGAATGAACATGGGAAGAGTCTGTCTGTGTGGTTGCAAGAGGTAGTGAAACATCAACGGGACCCAAGGGTTGGAATCCCAACCCGACCTAAAATGGGCTATGGTTGGTGGAGCTATGGAGAGCCTTGTTGTAACTATGTTGAACATAGGGGAGACTCTCATCCCATGTATATGGATTCTTAGGGTTGTACATGCGAAGGATGTTCACAATCATCTAACTGACGAACTTTGTTTGGTCGTCCATTTGGAGGTGGAAAGAAGTGGATTTAGTGAGCTTGGTTTCCAACAGTGACCATAGACTTGACCAAAATGTGTTGAGGAACTTGTTGTCTCGGTCGTAGATGATGGTATTTGGTATCCCAAAATGGACCCACACTCATTCGAAGAATATCTTGGCAGTATCTGCCTATTAGGATATTTAGACTGTTCTTCTTGTAGACTATGAGGATGGCCATTTTCAAAAACCGAACAACAAACACAAATACAAAATCATTTCCTTTCTTGGTTGATGAAAGACCAAAGATGTAATCCATAGAGATGGATTCCCAAGGATTCTCATGGGTAGGAAGAGCGGTGTATAAGCCTTTCTTCTTGATGGATAGCTTGGCAATGGCACATGCAGTGCAAGATCTTATATACTTTTTGAATTCCTATCGAAGTTTTTGCCAATAAAAATGTTTTTGTAGAATGACCACAACTTTCTCCATGCCAAAATGTCATGTCATCCAAGTATAGTGGGATTCACAAATCATCTTTGCATTCTCTCTTGAAATAATATAGAGATGGACCAGATGGCATAGCAATCCATCCTGAATGTGAAAATTGGTGACATTCACACTTATACCCAAGAGTTGTTAGGTGGTGGCGAAGTCTGGATATTGATGATAGAGTTGGGGCCACTCAGATTCCTTATGTCCATAGGAATGGAGCACAGTGGTGAGTGAAGCCATGGGAGGTCGATTGAAGAAGTCAGTGACACAATTTGTGCTCCCTATCTTATACTTGATGTTGAGATGGAACTGTTGTAGGTAGGTGGACCACTTCTGATGGTGGTCATTATGCAACTTCCCCTATGTATGTATGAAGTGCAAAGGCTTGTGATCAGTGTAGATGATCATCTCCTTTCACAAAATGTAATGTTTCCATTAATGATATGCTTGTACAACGGAACACATTTCTTTGGCATAGGAGAGGTATTTATGGACAATATCTAAGAGTGTCTCACTATGGATGAGGGCCCATGCAATATGGGAGAATCCCAAAACAAACTGTTGGTAGATGTTGGCCAGTCCCAAGAAGCTCTGAAGCTCGGTTAGTGTGGTTGAGGCTGGCCAGTCATAGATGACTTGGATCTTAGCTGGATCAACATGTACGCCATGCTCATCAACAATGTAGCCCAAGTATTGGACCCTATTCATGCCAAAGGAGAATTTTTCCAAGTTGGCATATAGATTGTGTTGTCGGAGAGTGCTAAAAAAATGTTGAATATGCCACATGTTCTCCTCCCAAGTTCTGTTGAAGAAGAGGATGTCATCCAAATATACCACCACAAAGGAGTTGGTGAAGGGTCTCAATACATCATCCATAAACCTCATAAAATTGGTTGGTGAATTTGTTAAGACAAAGGGCATGACCAACCATTCAAGGAGACTTTATTTAGATTTGAAAGTTGTCTTCCATACATCATTTGGTTTGATGGGAACCAAGTGGTAGCCAAACTTTAGGTCAATCTTGCTGAAGAAAGTTTCCCCCTTGAGTTGGTCAAGAAGGTCATCAATCCTAGGAATTGGGTACCAGTTCCTCACTATGATTTTTTTTAATGCTCTGTAATCAATGCAGATTTCCTAGGTCTCGACCTTCTTCTACACCAATACAATCGGGATTCCACAAGGGGAGGAGCTAGGTATTATGTGCCCCTTTTGAACAAGATCTCGGATCTTACACTTGATTTCATCATTTTCCATCAGCGAGTGATGATAGACTAGTCCATTAGGTGGAGGTGCACCGAGGGTTAGATCAATTGGATGATTGACTTAGCATTGTGTCGATACCCAGGTGGGTGAGGAGAAGATGTATGTGTACTCTTCCATGATCCCATCCACTCGCTTCTTCTCCAAAGAGAGGCTCTATGTAGAGGCCATGGATGTGGCAACAACCTTCTACTTACTGTGAGAATGGATCACAAAGAAGACGAACTTCCCGTTTTGTGAAATGACCTTGTTGCATTTATTAGTAGAGATTAAATAAATAATGGTAGGTGGCTCTACCTCTGTTATCCTATACAATTGTCTACCCAAAGTAATAATAACACTATGGGGTTTAGACTCATACACAACATGTCTCTTCCACAAATATGGTTTTCCTAAAAGAACATCACAAACTTCAAGGGGAGAAATATCACACAATACGTCGCCATTGAAAGGCTTGATGCCATAGGGAAGGTGACACTATTGGATGGCACGAAGATATATTTCTTGGTGAATCCAACTGATGGTGTAGGGTTGGAGGTGCGGTGTCGTCAGCATATCCAACTACTTGATGACCTATGCTAATATCAGGTTCTTCTGACTACTGCTATCGACAATTAACTGAAGTGGAGCCTTGTTTACCCACATTTGTGAGTGAAAGAGGCGTTCCCCTTCCTCTAGTTCTTCTGGTTCTCTTGACTAGAATTTTGTTGTAGCGACACTGGCACTGGTTTCAACATCGATAATATGCTTCCCTCTTTCTGGATTTTATTCAAAGTCATAATTAGCCTCTGACTTGGAAGCCTTCATCTCGGCCACGAGTGACTGCTTGGAGCAACATTATTAAGTGTTGTTCCAAGGGATTTTATGACATTCACACCATTTTCCTGTGTCCTTCTTCATCTTCTCATTTCCTTTCTTATGTTTCATCTTGGACTAGTTGTCCTGATAGTGGTGATATTTTCTCTATCCCTTGATGTGTGGTTTGGGGCTTCCTTTTCCCTGATTCGGTTGTGAGGAGTTTGCATACCTAAACTCTTTCCTCTTTTGCTTAAATTTATGCTTGATATTGAAAACATAGCTATAAGTCGTACACAATGAGGTGATGTCAAAAAAATGTATTTATGTTTGAATGTATCTATGCAAACAACCATGGTATTTGAGCACCAGATATCACTCAGAGTCTTTGATACCCAATTTGGTTCCCAGGGTATAGAAAATATTGGTGAATTATGGTATTTCCTGATGCAGGGTGGTCCATTTGGTGTACTGGTCCTCATAGCTTCCAACAGGGTAGTAATGTTATTTAATGGCATCCTGGAATGAATCCCATGTAGGAGAAACCACAAATATTGCAGATTCCTCTATGGCCCTTTGCTCAGAGTAAGTATCTGTTGGATCATGTTGTCATTGATGCCAAAGGTTTAATTGATTGATGTCAAAGGATTGATGTCAAGTGATTGACTAATGTCAATGGATTGATTGATTGATGATTGATGTCAAATGAACAATGTCTTGTCATAGCATACTAATGTAATATGTATTTTCCTTGATGTGAATGCATAGATGAATATGGATCAATGAGTTGTCATGATTTGTCATTGATATGATGCATAGATGAAGATGGATCAATGAGTTGTCATTAATACATTATGAAAAGATGAAGATGGATCGATGTGGTTTCCATGGTATATAATGCATAGTTGGGTTTATGTAAAGATGATTCATTATTGTCTTATCATGGTCGATAAGGAGTAAAAATGGATAAACTCCAAAGTGGTCCCCTTATGGTGAAATCCCTCATGGTAAGACGCTTTATGGTTGATTTATCCTACAAGTATGGTTGGAAAACCCATTCTTAATTGTGGAATAATGAGATGAAGATCAGTGAATTTGTTAGTGAAACTACCCTAGATGGATAGTTCTTGTCATTCCATTTATGTTGGTATGTGGATTGTCACATAACTCCTCATGTTTTGAGATTTATGGGCTTATGAAGTTGGAGGACCCTCATATGTAGGCTTGAAGCCCCAAAAGGTCAAAAAATTCAAATATCTTGCAAATAATAAATTATTATTTAAATGATAAAGTGAAGTGACAAAGTCAAGGAGGATTATTTAAATAATAAAGTGAAGTGACAAAATCAAAGAAGATTATTTAAATGATAAAGTGAGGTGACAAAGTCAAGGAGGAATATTTAAATGGTAAAGTGGAGAAATTTCTAATTATGGAAAGTGGTTAACCCTAAAATGAGTAAAATGGGTTAAGTGACCTAGAAGGTGCTTCTAAGGAAGCTACTTGGAGAGTATAAATAAGATTCAAGAGTATCTTGTGAAGTGTATCTCTTGAGAATGTATTGAAGATCTATTATGAGAGAGAGTGTATGGAGGATCTCATGGACACATCAAGTTTCCGTAAGTATGAGATCATGACGGAAAAAGTATCAAAAGTTCAGAAACCCTAGTTTATGAGGAATACACAGGCTGCAATGAGTCGGGACGTGTACATACATGGGAAGAATGAAGATAGAGAGCGTACAGTAGATGAAGTCATGAAGACTTGTGTGTGAGTTGGTGACAGGATTTTGAAGACTGAATCAAGTTCCAGATCTACATTCTATGGGCTCAGATCTGCCATAGAAACTCTGGTATGGTTACATTGTCGTCTTGATGGATACTCTTTCTTGTTGTGTGGTGAATTCTTAAGGCATTCTTGGTATGGCTATTGTTATTTGGTTTGTGTTGGTTGATGGAGTGAGAAAAAATATTATGATTCAGTATTGATATGATTTCTATAAGTATAATGATTTCTTATACATGATTGAGTAGCATTCATATTGTATGGTTGAGGAACATGAGTAAGTTGTTGGAGAGCTTGGATGGGTTGTGATTGGTTGTGGGTCAGATTGGACAGTGAAATACAAAAGAGAATGTGATCGAAGGTTGTAGAGGATCCGAGTTCATCTTGAAGAGAAAACCCTAAGTAACTTAAAAGTGACACGCAGGGTGTAGTAGAGATTGGTCGTGTACATACACAATCTTTACTACTGGTAGGGTGCATACATATGCATGTTGCACTACTGACAGGTCGCGTACCTATTGACAGATTGATATCTATTGAGGATTGTTGACTTGTCTTAGTTGATGTTGAGTATGTAAGTTGAGTCTTGAATTATAGAGCTGGTGCTCTTGTAGAGTTGTACTCTATTCAATTGCTTCTGATAACCCAAGGATTGTAGTCCGTAATAAAAAGAAAATTGTACATACGTCTTGTGTTCTTTGTGTTCCCTGTGGTGATGATTTATTGATGATATCTTGCTGATATGTGTTCACATTTAACTAGTTATAAATGACAACAATAAGTAATGAGTTAATGGTGATTGTTAAATAAGGATTTTTGTGAAGGGGAAGTTTTGAAAAATATCCCTACGTTGTTCACCCCCCCTCTCAGTGTAGTCAACGTGTCCAATAATTGGAATCAGAGAAGGCCTTCACTATAAGCCTTAACAATCTTGGAAGAGATCTATGGACACATAAATGAATGATAAAGTTCCAATCCTTGGTGAGGAAAATTATTATACATGGAGAATAGAGATGAGAGTGCATTTGAAGGAAATGAGAGCGGCTGTTTGGAAGGCAACCATTGGCAGATCAGTTTCATTGAAGAACAAGTTAAAGTTTGCAGCTCAAAGGGAAGGAAAGAAGAATGATGCATTAGCTCTCAAGACAATTCTTAGTGGACTCTCAAGCCCTATCAAAGAGAGAATGGGAAAATGCACTTCCTCCAAGGATCTATGGCTAAAGATAGAAGAGACATATCAAAGCAAGAAGGAAGATATTGAAGACCACCCCATCAAGATCATTAAAGGTAAAGAATCTCTAAAAACTCTTGATTGCATTATTTCTAAATGTGATGATGTTGGCAGAAAGGAATATCTTGAATACTTTTCAAGTGAAGGAAAAGAATCATGTGATGATGTTAGCAAAACGGAAGATCTTGAAGATATTTCAAATGAAGGTAAAGAATCCTCAAAGACCCTTGATTGTAATAATTCAAAATGTGATGACATTGAATATTTCTCTACAAGTGAAGAAGAAAATCTAGAAATAGTTTGTGTAGAGTTTGATGGTAGTTATCCCATAGAAAGAATAGGAGAAGAACTATCAGAACTTCAAAAGAAAGTTGAAGAGGGTCTATATGAATACAAATCTGATCATTACTACATAGACTATAGCTAGCTTTCTGATAACACTAAAATTTTTCTTAAGAAGAGTCAAAGGCACATCTTGAAGTTAAAGGAAATGCTCAAAGAACAAGAAGAGAGTAATAAGACTCAATTAGAAGAAAAGAAAGAAGAGATCATAAGACTAAATAATGAAAAAGAAGATAAGAAGGTAGATGATGAGATAAGAAAAAATATTGAAATTATTGTCCATCTCAAGACCCAAATTGAAGAATCCAAAAGGGTAGAGGAACTATTGAAGAATCAAGTAAATGAAAAGGAAGAGACATGTCATAAGCTAGAAGCTGAAGTTGTTGATCTTAGAAAGAAAGTAGAGAAGTCAAACAAATTCTTGAATAGCTCACAAATATTAAATGAGTTCTTGGAAAGTCAAATATCACCAAATGATAAATCAGGTCTTGGATACAAGAGAGAAGCTACACATGCTGAAGAAAACACCTCAAAGAAGCATGAGGTAAGTCCCTTACTTTCAAAGGATGAAAAAAATCTTGCAAGTCAACCATCTACACAAGGCAAGGAAAGCTTCAAAAGAAAAAAGAAAGGAAGACATCAAGAAGCCACCTTTACACCTCAAAGAAGATGGACACCAAAGCAAAGGTATGAAAGTATTTTTCATGGTCAATGTTATTCATGTAATGAATATGGTCAGAAAGATTTGGAATGCAGATCTTATGCAAGGAGAGATAATGGAAGATTTCATAACACCATAAGGTCTTGGAGATGTGATAATGTAGAAAACATTGTTGTTCATTGTCACATCATGAGATGCTACACTTGTAGTGGATTTGGCCACAAATCCTAGGATTGTTGGAGCACAAGAAGAAAGTCCATGATGAGTACTTAATATAGCATGAATAGAAGAAGGAATGAAGTAAGGAAGGGAGACATATTTGAAATTATGGAAGCTTAGAGCTCAAGTTCTAAGAAGCAGGGACACCTTTAGAAGTAGGTGAAGAAGACTGAACAACCAAAGCATAATGGAAGCCTTAAGGGAAGCTCAAGTGTGTCATCTACTAAAGCATATGCGGGTGACAGTGGTAACAGTCGCGTACATATGCAGGCTGACCTTGAATAGGTAGCGTACATATGCGAGATGTCTTTGCAATAGCCTGTGTATATGTGGTAAATCCTTAGGAAAAATTCTATGCACATGGGTTGTAGCTTGATGTGATGGTATAACTCTTTGTTGCAGGGTATGGCATAATTTGTTGCAGATTTTGACATTGTTTGTTGCAGGTTTTCATGATTACATATTGGATTATGTATGGGGATGATATATATTGAAAGACTATATTGGATGCATGACACTAACCCATGAGTATGGATTGAGGCATTTTCTGTTGAAGAACAATGGTGGTTATGACAGTGAAGTTATGGCACTTTTTTGTTTTGAGATATATCATGATGATGTTAGCTAGAAATTTCATTGATCTATTGAGGCACACTTCTAGTACATATTGATTGCTTAATTATTTGTCGTGGTGTATGGAGGTTGAGGCTGATATGTTGATGTACATGGCTGGTACATATTTGAGTTTCATTGATATATCTTATGATGTATTATTGGAAGAAAATTTGTTGGATATCTTGGTGCATGCATTTGGCATATGGTTGGACTACATATTGGGACATGTAGCTGGTGAGTTGATGTACATGTTTGGTACACTCATAGCTGGTATATGTTTAGATGATGATTACTTGGATAAAAGTAAATCATTGGTATTACTTGATTAGCATATATTTTGGTACATGAAACATTTGATGGTTGTGGCACTTGATTCATGGTAGAGGTATATCATTGATGATATGACACTTGTTTTGAAGGACATGGTTGACATGTTGGTAGAGGCATATGGTTGATACACTCCATTGATGATATCTTATGGCACATTGTATGGTGTTGATGTACATGGGTTTTGGGCACACAATTTGGTACATAATGTACCTGGTTAATGTCTTATTCATGATTCTCTATTTCATTGTTGACATATATTTTGTTTCATGGTATGGAATGAGTTTTGATGCATGGACAGGTCCAAGGATCATCATAGAAAGAGCGGTTGTTCTATGATCTAGTTGAGCAATAGCATTTGTAGCAAAAGCATATTGTAGTGGTAGCATATTTTTCATATTGCAGAGAAGATAGGGGGAAACATAACCATAGGGGGAGTCATTCTTCTTCTCATGATTCTAGGAGGAAAGAACCCTATATTTGGAGAAAGAGCATAGAGGCATAGTTCCAGGGGGAGCAACAATCACAAGGGAGCATGAGCGATATATCTTCAACATTACATAAGAGTGATATCCCTTGTTCAAAAGGGGAGATATTATTCAGAGGAATAGCAAAGGAATTTAGATAGGGGGAGAAACCCTAAGGAGAATTCAAGCAAGGGGAGCATCCCCAAGAGGAGAATGACCCTTTTCCATTGATGTCAAAGGGGGAGAGATAGTCACATTGATTTGATTGATGACTATTGATGTAGAGCATACCTTTTCTACATCTTGACATCAATGATTGGTGTTGACATCAATTTTGGTATTGCCATCAATGCCGAAGGGGGAGATTGTTGGATCATGTTGTCATTGATGCCAAAGGTTTGATTGATTGATGTCAACGGATTTATGTCAAGTGATTGATTGATGTCAAGGGATTGACTGATTGATCATTGATTTCAAATGAGCAATGTCATGTCATATCATACTAATGTAATATGTGTTGAAATATAACAAGGGATGTCCTCATTCATGTTTTTGTGTTTTGTCATGGGAAGGACATAACGTCATAATTCCTAGACATGTTTTATTTGTAAAGTGACTTTTTAAATAAAGTTCTTTTATAAAGTGAATGTACTTTATAAATTAAAGTGTTTTTAAGTTGTGGGACCCAAAAGGTATTTAATGATCATTTATTACTTATTTTGTAATTAATGAGGAGCATTAAATATGAGCCCTCAGATTAGACATATGATAGCCATTAGATTGAGTTGGTTATGTAAGTTAGGGTTTCTTGGGAAAAGAGAAAAGTACATATACATGCTTAGGGATGTGAGAAAGACACACCAAAGAAGACGAGAGGAGAAGTTGAGAGATTGCTTGAGAGAGGAAAGTGAACATCAAGAAGGGCACGATTCCCAAGAGAGATAGGGCACAAATCCCAAGGAGGCTTTTTCTATTTTGATTTGCGATAGTATTATTTGTTGGGACAGGCCGTACTGTATAGATCTGTATAGGCCGTACAACAACATTCTTGAGGCTCAAAAATCGAGGCAATATTGGGCATGATTTTCGAGGCATCCTTGAAGAATTTTATGAAGGAGGATGGCCATACAAAAGAGAAGGTACAACATCTTGTTGTGGCACAAATTTCAAGGTGTCGAATTTCAGCAAATCCATATAGTTGTATGGGTTGTGGCACAGTTTTCAAGACAGATTTGTGGGGGACAACTTTGTTCTGTAAGAGGTATTTCTCTTGGCTGAAAAAGTGTTATTGATGTTGTTCTAAACTTTCCTGGAGAAAAATAATAAGATTTCTCTCTCTCGTTGGGTTTCCCCACATTGGGGTTTTCCCTGGTAGTTGCCTAAATTTTTGTGAGTAATGGGTTGTTGTCCATTGTGCATTTCCACTGCATATTTTTCTTAACAATGTGTGTTTCTTCTTATAGAAATTTCTGAATGTGGGTATGAATTTCTGAAATTTAAGAGGACAGTTATTTCTAGGTTTCTAAGTGTTTGACGAAATGTGTGAATGAAATATTTCTGATTTTGTCATTAAAAAAATCAACATGGTATCAGAACTTTGTCTCTGACAGTGGGTAGTGTGATATCTGGGCAAAAGGGTGTGATTGTTTTCCTTGAGTTGTGACAGGGAATATGGCTGCAAGCATTAGATATGAGGATCAGTTGGATGACATTTCCAACAACTTGCAGTGGAAGGTTCGTTTTTCAGTTGTTCTCAAAGAGAACAAGATCTATAATTATGTTAGATTTGTTGTAGTAGCTCCTGGAGTAGATCCTGTTGCTTTGGACTTGCATGAGGTCAAGGAAGATAAATCTTAGAGGATTATTCTAGATGGGGTGAAGGATCACCTTATCCCACACTTGGCTGAGAAAAAGACTGCCAAGGAAATGTGGGATGCACTTAAAAACTTGTTCGAGGCAAAGAACGAGAACCGGAAGATTGCCTTGAAGGCTAAGTTGCATGATACCAAGAAGGGTAAGGAGGAGAGTGTCTCTTCTTATCTTACCTAGGTGGCTCAAGTTAAAGATGAGTTAGCAGTTGTTGGAGAGGTCATTTCGAATTCTGAGTTGGTGAGGATAGCCTTAAATGGCTTCACCAAATATTGGGAAGTCTTCGTGAAGTGCATGGTGGGTTGTGAGAATCTACTAGATTGAAGCAGACTGTGGGATGATTTCACTCAGGAGGATATTTGGGAAAGATCTCAGAGCAGTGATCAGAAGACAGACAGAGTTGATGAGAATGTTGCTCTTGTGGCAAAGAGCAAGAAGAAAGGAAGTTTTGCAAGGGACTTGAGTAAAGTCAGATGCTTTTGTTGTAACAAGTTGGGGCCCCTTGCCTCTCAATGTCCTGAGAGGAAGAAGAAGAAGGAGTCAGAGGAGCCTGAGACAGCTGCTATAACAGTCATAAAGGACTTTGCTTCAAATTTCGACAGGGAATTTTCTTTGGTTACCCTATTTTCCAGTGTCGGCAGTAGAGGATTCAGAGGTGATGTCAGATGGGTTATGGATAGCGGAGCCTCTAACCACATGATGAGAATTTGGCGAGTATTCCCAGACTTCACCGAGATTGGTCCTGGCCGATAGGTGGTAAATGAAGGTGGTGTGGCGAGAGATGTATGTGGAGTTGGGAATGTTAGATTCCAACTCAAGTTTGGGGGACTCTTGGAGATTGATGGAGTTCTCTTTGTTCCAGGGTTGAGTGTTAACTTACTCTCAGCCTCAGCCTTGCAGGATGTAGGATATTGCGTATTGTTCAAGAGGAACCATGTATTTATCTACAAAGAGGGAGTGGATCTGGTAGAGTTGTAGTTGATCGGTAACTAGGTGGATAGGTTGTATATGTTGAGAGGACAACCTATGATGTGTGATTTAGCGTCAGATGAGGAGCATGAGGAGGCTTCTGAGACTACGGTGGGGCCAAGGTATCAATCTTTCATTCTGAGAGAAGAGAGAGAGTCTCTTCTGAGCACTGGTAGAAGGCTCAGCCAGGTTGATCAAACCGATGCTCAAGATGAAGTGAGCTCAGGGTTTCGGGAGGTTTCCAGGAGAAGATCTTCTAGTTCAAGTTCTGTGTAGGTATTGCGGATGGCTCAAGGTTCAGAGGGAGCTTCTACAGAGCACAGTATGATGGGACTAGATGATGGAGATGGCAACAAGTACATTCCTCGTTAAGAGCGAGTGTTGAAATATAACAAGGGATGTCCTCATTCATGTTTTTGTGTTTTTTCATGGGGAGGACATAAAGTCATAATTCCTAGACATGTTTTATTTGTAAAGTGACTTTTTAAATAAAGTGCTTTTATAAAGTGAATGTACTTTATAACTTAAAGTGTTTTTAAGTTGTGGGATCCAAAAAGTATTTAATGAGCATTTATTACTTATTTTGTAATTAATGAGGAGCACTAAATATGAGCCCTCATATTAGACTTATGATAGTCATTAGATTGAGTTGGTTATGTAAGTTAGGGTTTCTTGGGAAAAGAGAAAAGTACATATACATGCTTAGGGATGTGAGAAAGACACATCGGAGAAGACGAGAGGAGAAGTTGAGAGATTGCTTGAGAGAGGAAAGTGAACATCAAGAAGGGCATGATTCCCAAGAGAGATTGGGCACAAATCCCAAGGAGGCTTTTTTTGTTTTGATTTGCAGCAGTGTTATTTGCTGGGATAGGCCGTATTGTACAGATTCGTACAAGCCATACAACAACATTCTTGAGGCTTGAAAATCGAGGCAAGCTTGGGCATGATTTTCGAGGCATCCTTGAAGAATTTTCTGAAGGAGGACGGCCATACAGAAGAGAAGGTACAACATCATGTTGTGGCATGAATTTCAAGGTGCCGAATTTCAGCAAATCCATACAACTGTATGGATTGTGGCACGATTTTTAAGACAGATTTGTGGGGGACAACTTTGTGCTGTAAGAGGTATTTATCTTGGCTGAAAAAGTGTTATTGATGTTGTTCTAAACTTTCCTGAAGCAAACTAATAAGATTTCTCTCTCTCGTTGGGTTTCCCCACATTGGGGTTTTCCCTGGCAGTTGCCTAAATTTCGGTGAGTTATGGGTTGTTGTCTATTGTGAATTTCCATTGCATATTTTGATTAACAATGTGTCTTTCTGCTTATAGAAATTTCGGAATGTGGGTATGCATTTATGAAATTTAATAAGACAGTTATCTCTAGGTTGCTAAGTGTTTGACGAAATGTGTGAATGAAATATTTCTGATTTTTTCATTAAAAAAATCAACAGTATGTATTTTCCTTGATGTGAATGCATAGATTAAGATGGATCAATGATTTTTCATGAGTTTTCATTGATATGATGCGTAGATGAAGATGGATCAATGAGATGTCATTAATGCATGATGCAAAGATGAAGATGGATCGATGTGGTTTCCTTGATATATAATGCATAGCTGGGTTGATGTAAAAAGGATTCATTATTGTCTTATCATGGTTGATAAGGAGTACAAATGGATGAACTCCAAAGTGGTCCCCTTATGGTGAAATCCCTCACAGGAAGATGCTTTACAGTTGAGTTATCCTAGAAGTATTGTTGGAAAACCCATGCTTAATTGTGGAATAATGAGATGAAGATCAATGAATTTGTTAGTGAAATTATCCTAGATGGATAATGCTTGTCATGCCATTTCCAGTGGTATCTGGAATGTCACATAACTCCTCATGATTTGATATTTATGGCCTTACAAAGTTGGAGGACCCTCATATGTAGGCGTGAAGCCCCAAAAGGTCAAAGAAGTCAAAGAGCTTGCAAAGAAATTATTATTTAAATGATAGAGTGAAGCGACAAAGTCAAGGAGGATTATTTAAATAATAAAGTGAAGTGACAAAATAAAAAAAGATTATTTAAATGATAAAGTGAGGTGACAAAGTCAAGGAGGAATATTTAAATAATAAAGTGTTATAACCCTAAATTGCACCATACATGCATACCTGGCTTCATGCCATCTCACTTACTATTTTTTCCAAGCCATCACTGAGCAACTCTTCTTAAAAAACATATTTTTGAAGATGTACACACACTGCACCATTACTTCTCATGTACACAAGCTTGCTACACCACTACAACTCGCATACATATGCTATATGTACCACTACAACCCGCATATACTCACAAAAGTTGTAAAAATTAACAAAAATTCAAGGAATTCGTTGAGATTACGGGCTATTGGGTAGTTTCCCAACTGTCCCACCACCTATAGCCCGTCACCCAAACGAATAACCATCCTTTTGTCATATAAAAGGAGGTGTTGTGGTCTCATTCAAAATCTAAGAAAAGGAGCAATGAAACTCTGCCCATTTCACTTTCCCCCCTTTCCCCAAGAATTTGCAGCCACATTGTGAGTTTTGAGCCAAAATTCTTTATTCTTGCCTTTTTCCTCCATTGCAAGCCTAATCCATTCTCTAGAGAGAGATGAAGAGGAGAAAGATACGTGTAAGCACAGTTGGAGCTTGGTAAAGTGGATTCTAGACCTGGTTCTAGGAGCAGTCAATGATCTCATTATAAGTAACTTTGTGAGATTAATAAAAAGGAATACTTTTTATGTTCTGAATATAATGCATTCAATCTTTATGTTTGATTTATATTTTATTATGACATCTAACCCACTAATTCATATATAAGATGCATGTTCGTATTTCTTTGTTTGTCTGTTTATGAATCCATGTTATCCTTGGGAGGAGACTTGTAGTCGAGGAATGACCAAACGCAAAATGATCGACACCGGACGCAAAGTTTAAGGTAGAGTTACTAGATCTTTTTACTTTGTGTTTTATGCATGAATGTGGGGTCTATTTGGGGTATTTGTAAAATGTAGGAGACTTTAGACAATTAGATATGCCTACATGTTGAACCCAAGTGTATTCCATAGGGGGGTTTTCCCTCTATAGAAGAATTGGCGACCATACTAGGGAAGCTTCTAGGGTTTTTAGGGGATATAGTTTTGGGTGTTTTAATTGGTTCGATTACTGTTTTTGAGTTTTCTGTAAGTTTCTGAGTCTTTAAGGGTGTATGGTCTGCCATACCAATACTCCCTGCCTTGTCAGCCTAACTGTTATTTTTCTTTCTGAGAAGTTATAGAGGTGTACACAACCTGCAGTGGGTCTGCACGCGTACATATGCGCCCTACCTTTAGATAGTGTAGTGTCCCCAAGGCCGAGCCCCATTGAAAATCATGATATATGAAATGAATTGTAAGCATGTTCTATAGGCTGTTGAGCCAAGTTTTGTATAAGCTGGTAGGCTTATGTGTTTGTTAGGCCAGGGAGCCTAAGTGTTGAAGGCTAGGAGCCTGCTGATGTACTTGTATGTATGCAGATCGATTAATAAAATATAAACACCGCCAAGTGCAGACCGACCATGATGAATGAGTGAAGGGGGACTGAGCATCCATAGAGTGGGAAAGGAACTAGGGGCTGGAAGGTGGAAAAAGGGGCTGAGTGTTGAGCCTAGGGGCTTAATCCTAGGTATAATATTTTAATGTTAATTCCCAAAGGACATGTGTAATTTATTTTATCCTAAGTTCCTGGCAAGGGAAAATGTGCAAAAAGGATGCATGTTATGGGAATGCATGCATTTTTCAGGGTGACAATTGTCAACCCTGGTGCATGCAAATATAATAGCTGAGATAAACTGTGGGAGGGGGATCTTCTCCATTCTACCCGACCGTCTGAGCGTGAACCAGTCGGACCTCTGCAACATTACCCTCGTACAATCCCGAAACCAGATCCGTGAGACTATCCCGTGATTGTTGAACCGTTTCTTGGGAAGCCTATGTCCAATTTCCCTATGTTTGATGTGGCATGCATTTCTGGAATACGTGAGGCTTGTTGGCCCGTGAGAGACTCCCTCCAGGTGAGAGAGTGCGCAGAGGAAGGAGAGATATCTTGGAAGGAACCCTGTAGCTGCCACAGAACCTGGAGACTTCCAGTCCGGTCTGTTCCGGTAACCCAAGGTAAGGGAGACTGGCAGTCGAAGGACTGTCCAGGTGACAGAGAAGGTGTAATCTCCTGGGGTGGAACAGGCATGTGGGGAATGAGGGTCTGTGGGCAGTGAGCGTGGGATATTTCTGGGAGATCATTCTTCCCGATGGTTGTGTGTGACTGAATTCCCTGTAACCTCAGCCTGAGTCTGGATTCCTTGTCCTAGGGTGGAGCTCAGTCCCAGCTTGATGGTGACCCACTGTTGATTTGAGGAGCAGTGCGGTCTACGTATGGGAGGTTCGTGGAAGGCTTGCATTTGGTTGGTGGATTTCCCCACTGTCACAAGATAAGTGTTTAATTATATCTCTACCACATTTTATCATGATTGTGTTGGATCTGTTATCATGTTTTCCGCTGTGTAAATGAATTATTGTTGAAAGCCATGGATTGTCTAATTATAACAGTAACTATATGTTTATTTCGAGAATTAAAATGTATCTCCTTGTTGTTACGCATGTGATTATACAATTCTGTATGTTTTATGTAAAAGTCCATGTACAGATTGGTTGTCGAGAGGTTTGAAAGCCTCGGTAGTGAAAAGGGGCACTACAGTTTGGTATCAGAGCCAAGGTTTCGACACTGAGCCTAGATGGGCCAGTGGGACGGTCTTTGGACCAAGAAGGTGAAGAGAAATTGGACTTGGAATGGCCAATTTTGGACCTTGGGTTGTTCCAGAGTGTCAAGTAGTTGCTTGACTGTGCTTATGAGCTCAGGAGGTTTAGCGGTGCAGTGAAAAAGCAGCCGGTATGGTTTATGTCCATGAGGAGACAGGTCTCTACACCAATGGTGTTAGAACCTTAGGATGTGTTCGGGAGGGAAGGCGAGCCCTTGTGACCGTCGGATCTGGAAAAATGTGCGTAAGGATTAAAATGTCATTGGAAATGGAACAAGAGTGTGGAAATCACGATACGCGAAATCCCGAGTTGGTTAGAAAACGTTTGGCCCGTCAGATATCGACTGGAAAATCCGATAGCCGTTGGATCTGCCGGGAGGTGGCTGAAGGTTAAACCTTAGAAACTAGGGGCGAAAGCTCCGAAATAGATCTAAACCGTCTGAAAGACGGAGGACACGTGTCATGAGATTTCCCATTTCGGGAAATCGGGAATCGCGATATTGGGAGTCACGATGTCAGGAGGTCGGGAATTTTCATAGTAAAAGTCTCGGCAACGATCTAAACCATCCATCATTTAGGACACGTGTTAGAAATCCGAAGAGAGTCAGAAATCGGCGTATCGGAGATCTCGAGGACAGGATAATCTTGCAACTTGAAATCGCGAAACGCGATATCCCGATAGGCTAAGGAAATAGTGTGGAGCCACGATGGAGTCGGTGACGTGGACAAGTGGTAGCCATCAGAACCATCGGGGAAAGTCCCGATAGAATATTCATCCATCGGAAATCGGGATTCGGAGAATCGCGAATCCTGAGGAAATGTGCATTTGGAAATTGGGAAGTCTGAAACCCCGATAAGAGTAAAAGACTGTGGTATTATGAGAGGCAGTCACATGGACCTCGGCATAGCTGGGGGCTAAGGCAAAGGCTCATCGGAAAATTGGGGATCGGGAGTTCGGGAGGACAGGAACTCATGTCGTCAGGGATCATGAAACCCCAACACTCGAAGCTTCAATCGAGAGATGTGCCATGCAGACGCATGAAGAGTACCACGTGCCCGCAAGTGGGAATACAAGACAAGAGTGGTGGGACCCTAATGACGTCACCGAAGGTGACGAGGATCCTCTGAAACACACCACGTACCACTATGGTTGAGGGCGACAGCTGTGCTGTAGAGCCGCAGAATAAGGTAAATCAGAATTTCGGAAGTCGGGGGTGGGGAAGGAGAGTGAAACGGGAGTTCTCCAGTACTGAAACTCCGAAACCCCGAAACTCAAGGTTCTGAAAGTTCCGAAATACTGAAAACTGAAGTTTCAAACACCCGGAAAATATAGAGCTGAACAGAGCTCAGACAATTCGTGAAATTGAAACACTTTATTAAACATCGATGGTTATGAAATATGACGAATTGTTAAGAGACGAAGGCTTGACAAATTCGAGTCATCTGCGCCTTATATTGCAGAAGACTGACGAGTGCCAGAACTGTTTGGAAATTGCCTCAAACGCAAAGAAATGGGAGAGATACATAATACTTCCAGTTCAAGAAACTTGTTTAAAACGAAATGTCTTTTATTTTGTTCGAACTGGTTTATAAATATTGTGGATTGTTTGTGAAGGTTTAATGGCCTGACAAATTTCAAATTTAATTTGACAGAGTGCGTGTGCAGAGTTCAATGAAGGCCAGAACCCCAGTTAATCAACGTCGAGTATGGAGTGGGGAAGAGTGCAGATTACCCCTGAAAAAGAAGATGAACGGAAAGGAAAGGATGTTAACCTGGGAGTCGAAGGATCGAACTCCAATGAGCATGGAAAAGAAAAGGATAAGGAATAACACATAATGAAAATCCTTGAAGGATTGCAAAGAGAGGCCAAGGCTCGCAAAGATGATAGTCGAAAGCTCATGAAAGTCAGGGACCGACAGGGTGCATTAAACTTAAAAATTTTGAAGAGTCTAGAAAGAATAGAGAAGAAACTCGAGAAAGGAAGAGACTCCAGTGCGACGGAGAGTCGCAGAACCCATGGGAGAAGAAGTAGGTTGAGGAGTGGTATCCGACATCTTAGTCGCTCCCAAAGACATTCCGACAGTAAGACACACAGTAGTTCAAGCCCATCCCATACCAGAAAACATCGGAAATCTGGAAGGGAGGAATTGAAAGGAGAGATGAACAAGATTAAGCCTCCAACATTCGATGGAGAACATAAGAAGGAGGAATATGTCGAGACATGGTTGCTTGGCATGAAGAAATACTTCCAATTGCAGAATTATTCTGCCCATGCAGAAGAAAGAATTGCAATGTATCAACTGAAAGGAAAGGCATCCATGTGGTGGGATCAGTTTGTGCAGGTTCAACACATCAGAGAGAAAGAGGTCACGTGGAAGGAATTTAAGAGGTATTTCGAGAAGAAATACCTGACTAAAAGATACTATGACAGAAAGATGAAGGAGTTCATCGAACTCAAGTTGGGAAGTATGACCATTGATGAGTATGAACGAAGTTTTCTGAAACTACTGAAGTATGGTCCATTCTTCAAAGACGAGGCTATTAAAATTCATAGGTATCTGAGTGGACTACCACCTTCCATTGGTGACAAGATTCAATACAATGATACTAAGACCATGGAAGAAACCATAAGAAGGGAGAAATGCCTATACGAACAGTAGAGAGAAAATCCTACCTTTCGGAAGGATTGGGATGACGAGAAGAGGTTTAAGAAAGAACAGAGGCAGAAGGGAAGCAAGCCTTCCTTTTTCAGAAACAGTCCTTGGGGACAGTCATCTTTTAAAGAGCCTAGGAAAGTTGAAGGGAGTGAACAAATGCCAAGGTCTCCACCCATGGAGTGTTGGGGTTGTAAAGGGAATCATAGGTACAGAGACTGCCCCCATAGAAAAGACAAAGAAAGAACTGTCCACATTGTTCAGCAAGCTAAAACAGTGGAGGATATGGGCAGCAGAATGCCGAGGATCTACGCAGCCCTGGACAATAAGCAAGCCGAATTTCAATCGCACATGATTGAAGTGGAAGGTATGATCAACAACCGACCACTTGTTATTTTAATTGATTCAGGGGCTAGCCATAGTTATATAGATCCTAGAGTGGTGGAAACTTTGCGTCTAACAAAAAGAAAACATGAGAAGTCTTGGTTAGTACAGTTAGCCACAGGGACCAAGAGGAAGGTCACTGAATTGGTTAAGTCTTGTTCAGTGGACATGAAAGAAATGAGCACTAAGGCTGAATTGAACATTCTACCTTTAGGCTCATATGATTTCTTAATTGGGATGGACTGGTTGGACCAGCACCATGCCCTTCTGGATTGTCATAACAAGAGATTCACATGTCTGGACGAAGAGGGAAATCATGTAACAATCCAAGGAATTCCTAGAGTCGTGGCTGTTAGAGAAATCTCAGCCATGCAGCTGAAGAAATGTTATCAGAAAGGTTGTCAATTATTTGCAGCTCGGATGGAAGAAGTATTCCAAAATTTGGTCTTGAATCTGGAAGACCATAGGGTACTCAAAGAGTTTGAGGACGTGTTTCAGGAGGTGCCTGGACTACCTCCGAAGAGGGACATCGATTTTTCTATAAATCTGATGCCTGGAGCAGCCCCAGTTCCGAAGGCTCCTTATAGGATGAGTACGCTGGAGATGAAAGAGTTGCAATTGCAGCTCGAAGAGCTATTAAAGAAAGGCTACATTCATCCCAGCATGTCACCGTGGGGATCCCCGGTCCTATTTGTGAAGAAGAAAGATGGGAAGTTGAGGTTGTGCATTGACTTTCGGCAGTTGAATAAGGTCACTGTCAAGAACAAGTATCCTCTACCGAGGATTGATGATATTTTCGATCAATTGAAGGAGGCGAAAATATTTTCGAAAATAGATCTTCGATCAGGATATCACCAAGTGAGAATAAAGGATGAAGACATCAGCAAGACCACCTTTAGAACAAGGTATGGTCATTATGAGTTCATAGTGGTGTCGTTTGGACTGTCTAACGCGCCTATTGTTTTCATGTTCTTAATGAATGGAGTGTTCAGAAATTATCTGGACAAGTTTGTCGTAGTCTTATTGGACGATATCTTGGTGTATTCCAAGACAGAGGAAGAACATGAACAACACCTGAGAATGGTGCTACAGGTGTTGAGAGAACACCAGCTGTACGCAAAACTGAGCAAGTGCTCATTTTACCAAATACAGATCCATTACTTGGG